>WOVY01008045.1:0-14006 GCA_013436015.1 Rhipicephalus annulatus
AACCTGCCGAAAGAACAGGTTCAGCGTTGTATGAAGGAGAGGATGACATTGCGGCGAGTCGTGTCGACGCGCGCCCATTATAGTCGCGGAAGACTTCAACGTTGACGTCAGCGGAGGAGGAGGAGAACGGCTCGACGATTACTTGTGTGGCTTGGTCTCGCAGAAGTACTACCCCACCTCGAGATGCCCACTCGAATAAGGGGGACGTGTTACCCACCTCGAGACAAGGGGAACGTGTATAGATCTGGTCTATGCAAATTTTGGCGTTGGATGTCTTCAAAAACCTCTCAGCATGCACTTCACGGATCACAAGGCCGTGGTAGTTAAGGCGAAGAGCACGCCAGCTCCGGTCCAGCTCCTGCGACCACGCACCCTGAACAAATGACAAGACATACGCCAGCCGTCGCTTTAACGAAAACTTTCAGCGCTCACCGCAGCACCCACGTTAACGTCGTTCAACCCGTTACGCCACCCGTGCGAACGCTGCTGCTCGGCATCCCATCAAGGTTCCCCATGAGGAGATGTTAATTTCCAGGAGCTATAAAACAGATCACTAACACTGCTGCTGAAAACGTGGTCATAGCTTAGTCAAGCGGCGTTGAAGCAGCATTTTTTTGTCCTGCATCTCTTGGGTGTAACATATTGTATTTTTAGAAGAAAATCAAGGTTGATTGAGTGATTGATCTTTAAAAGGTTAAATCATTTTCTTGAAAAAAACATTTTATATTATCTGAAATGCTTACAGGTTCTTGCCTATATTTGCGTCGCAAATATTTCAAATTTTGACGCAGCGCAGACAATAAGAAAATCATAATCAGGTGCTCTAACGTCCCACAACACCTGCTCTGAGGTAGCCTCCGCCAAAATATTAGAGCAGAGTATTAGTTAAAACAACGCTTCTTGTTTCCTATACATATAACAAACTAATCCCAGTAAGAACAAAGCACACTATTGCTCAATTTCACTAGCGGGTGCAGAAATATATCCGACGCATATTTTTTAATCACTTCGCAATCGTTGCATATGAAAGGGGTAAGTTTCCAACGGCTACGTTTTTTATGGAGGCGAAAATGTTTTGGGCCCGTGTTCGTAAATTCGCGCGCACGTTAAACAACCTTAGGTGGTCGAAATTTCTGGAGCCTTCCACTACGTTGTCTCTCATAATAATATGGTGATTTGGGGATGTTAAACACAACATACGAATCAAGGGGTACGTTTCTGGAAATTCAAATGAACCACCTTTAAGTTTTCTCTGAGGTGTGGCCTGGCTTCGAAAAAAAAACTGTTGGCTTTCCTGTAATCGAGACTAGATAGCAACGTGAAATGGCTACCAGACCAGAAAATCATACCGTGACAACGACCATTCACTTAAAATAATTATATTTCATATTCGCAAGGGCAAACCACGCGATAACGTGCACTGGTCTACATGCACGCAATATGTGAAAGCCTTCACATTTTTTTTTAATTTACTTTACCATCAGGGGCAAATGGAAGTGCAGAGGAAAGTGGGTTATTACAGAAAAAGCTGTAAAGAAACATCGTGGTTATGGGTCACATAATACTTAAAGGTATATACATGCGAGAAATCTTATTTATAATGACGTGGTTTGTATGGTGGGAAAAACTTTGCTTCTCTTTTTGTTTTCTAGTGCGCAGGCAGCAATGAGCACCTCTGAAACTAGCGTTCCCTGACCCCCCCCCCTTCTCACCACCTGGCTACCAGTAGATACGCCAGTGACGGCATCATATAACAGGCTGGATTTTTAAAGCGCTTCACACATGGACCATTCTCGCTGCGCAGATTATTTTCAAAAAGATCGAGATGAAGCAGCGCGTCTTTTCCTAAACTCTTGTGACTCTAAACGCAAAAATTGACGGCATACTTAAGGAGCTAATACGAAAGAGGGGGGTGCAGCGTCTGTCCGCCTATTCGTTCGTTCACTCCTATCGCACCAGAGTACACATCGGATGCCCAGACGGACAAATGAACGAACGGATGTTTCGCCTACCTCTTCACCATTCACTCTGTGGATATGCTGTGAATTTGTTACTATAAGAGCCCTATTTATCATTTTTATTCTTGCCCCGCCGCGGTGGTCTAGTGGCTGAGGTACTATGCTGCTGGCCCGCAGGTCGGTCAAATCCAGGCTGCGGCAGCCGCATGGAGGCAAATGAAACCAGATGAAGGCAAAAATGCTGTACACTTTTGTACTCATACTTGGTTCTCAGATTTTTGCGCAGATTTAGTGTGCTCAGAACCCTAGATAGTCGAAATTTCTGGAGCTCTCTACTACAGCGTCTCTCATAATCACAAGGTGGTTTAGGGACGTTATATCTCACACATCAATCAATCTCTTTAATCGTCAACTATACGAAAACCCCTGAGGCTATCTAGTGATATTTTTTCAAAGACATAAATCCAACTGCATCAAGTGAGCAATTCATTAGGTAGAAGTGGCTACATACGTACATACTACTAATACAGAGGAGGGAATGACCCGCACCTTAAGGAAATTGGCCCCTAATTAATTTCCTTGTTTTTTCTATCAAATCATTATCATCAACTACCCCGATTTGGCACCCTAACGCCCAAAAACTTACATGTATCAGAACGTCAAGAATAAACTTTATTCAGCTTGTGGTTACACAATCTTCACATAATTCTATGCAGCCACCACCTCGGCATTATGTAGCTTGGTGTGACAGTGGCTAAAGGCCACGCCAGAATCAAATAAGTTACAACTTTTCGTTAGCGTCTGTCACGGGTCGCGTTAATTAGGGATGCGATCGCCGGGCTAATTCCAAGGGCTGAAGTATCGGCCCCCCGAACCCACCACGAAAGCGTGGACAATTTAGAAGTGGTCTTTTTGGTGTGCCAGCGGACGCCGGCTGTGGCCCAAAGAACAAGTCAGAGCCGAGAGTTCATAAACAAAACAACATTATATTCTCAATAATGGCAGATAAAAACGATACACAAATATGCACACTCAACAATAGTTGAATACAATATGTCACCAATCAAACAATGTACTACACAGGACAATCAGCCACACTCGAAACAACGGACACAGACAACAATACGCACTAAAATGCAGTCGCGTGCATCCAACAACCAGGACACTTAAAGACTAAAAAGTTCGAAAACGTATTGAGTACAAAGTCCTTGGAACAAAAGACTGAATGATACTGTTCCGAGAATCACTCACTCAAAGTCCAGTGTTGGTGTCGTTCCGCTGCCCCCGATGTTTCTCTTCCAGGAAACCTCGCGTCTTCAATTGGCCGCTCTCCAGGCTCCAAAATACTTCGCCGCAAACACGTCGGCTTCACACACGCGGCTGTTGCCACGCGTCTTCACTGGATAGCGGCAGACACACACTCTTGCCCGTAGCTCGAGCCTTACCCCTCAGGTGGAAATCCTCTTCTTCTCCTGCTTTGTCACTAAGGACAAAACCTTCACTGACAGACGCGGCGGAATACCCTACGCACACTGGCGTTAACTTCCTTCTTCTGCTGATCTCCCATCTCAGCTGCTCGATTAAATACCTTCCGCGTGATATTCCAGAAAGTTCTCATCATTTCGTCGGCGCGATGTGCAGCGAAGGCTGGGGGAAAGGGCGAGACGATACAGGGGCCGTCCGCGACGGAACGCAACCCGGCGCCACCACGCCCCTTTCCAACGAGAAATTTGCAGGGCTTGCTCGGCCGCCGACGCGAGGAGGTTTCATCAGCGAACCTACGCTTCCGAGGGAGAGAGACGCGCCCCCGGGTAGTCTTTGGATGTTTGTTTTCCTTTTTTATCCTTGACCTCACGGCGTCACTCCGGCGTTTCGTCGCGAGAATTTTGCGGCGCGCCCTTTTCGAGCGCTCGTTTTGTGACACTGGCCCCCACTTTAAGAATATTATCTCATAATATTCAACACCACACAAACGAGCACGAACAGTCCCCACACTCTCAGAGACTGTAACATAGTCCGTCGCTCATGACACGTCACATTCACAATAGATCACTCAATAGAATTGTACATTGCAATTCAATCTCACAACACTTGAAACATAATCACAGGTACATGAGTACAACTCTCCATCACATATTCCAAACAATACAAATGTACAAAGTTCTCTCATTAAAACAATTGTACAATCACATCACCGTAACAAACATTTTGACTCACTCGACATACAGTTGTGACACAGGATAACTGTCATAATATGTGCTGCGCGGACGCGAAACAGAAACTAAAAAAACGACAATAGTGTGCCGTGCGGTGGCGAAGAGGATGTGATGTGTGCGTGTATGTGCCGTGCGGTGCCTACGAGGAAGACGACAGCTCGTGAGGCGCGGCCTCGAGGGTGCGTGACCCGTGCTTCGGCAGTGCGCGAGGTACGTCGTTCGAGGCAGGACTACCTCGTTGGGCGTCTGGCCCATAGGTACGACTCAGGCCACGTCACGACACTCGTACCAGCCGAGTGGACAGCTCAGCCTCCGCTAGACGACTGGTCTAGGAGAGCTGGCGCCAGGTTCCTGAACCTGTCCTTGTCCCGCTGGTCGTGGAGAGCTGGCGCCGGGTGCCTGAACCTGCCCTTGCGCCGCTGTTCCAGGAGGGCTGGCGTGGGTTTCCGAGGCGGACTGCAGGTGCTCAAGGGCACAACTCCCTGCCGCCGGAACACGTGGGTCGTCGGCTCCAGTTCGTCGACAGTGGCGCTGAGCCACTGGAGTTCGACGCGGCGACCCTGCGTCTCCCGACTTCGTCACTGCAGGTGACGACGCCGCCCAACGTCGACTTCGCCACTGAATGGTGCCGACGGGGCATCAACGACGGCCCAGGCTACTACCCCGACGACCTGAACTGTAGGCCGAACGTTCTACTTATTCATTTAGTTTAGCCGCGTGTTTTTTTAGGAACTTCGTAATGTGTGGGTTGTCCATGTGTGAAGGGTACAATAGAAGTTGGACGTGTGTTTGTGCACTGGCGTGCTGTCTGATTCTTTCTGGAGCGGTCCTGCCCCAATAACATCACAAACTGGCGAGCCTGCCAGGATCCGTTCGTTAAACCAGTGAAAGAGGACAGTTTCGCTCGAGGCAGACACACGTTCAGACTGCACCATGGACTTGGAAAAACTCGCCGCTATAGGGCTCCAACTAGGGTTCTCGGGTGCAGAGCTAAACAAGTGGATTGAGGCCCAACAGGCTAAGCTAAGGGATGAGAGAGCTGCAGAGCGAGAGGCAGCCAAAGAAGCTGACGAGAGGCAGCGTGAAATTCTGCAGCTTAAGCTAAAGCTTCAGGAAGGAGCTCAGAATATGCCTGTAGCAGCTAATGACGCTTTGACTGCGCCCAGCACCTCCTCACCCCTCAATCCGCAGAAGTTACTGCCTGTATTTGACGAGAAACGCGATGATCTGCACGCGTATCTGCAGCGATTCGAGCGCGTAGCCACAGGACAGGATTGGCCGCAAGAAAAATGGGGTCTCGCTGTTAGCATGTGCCTAACGGGTGACGCGTTAACCGTGATAGGCCGAATGACTGCCGCTGATTCGCTGGACTACCAAAAAGTAAAGAAAGCTCTACTGCAGAGATTTCAGTTTACGGCTCAAGGCTACCAAGATAAGTTTCGGAAAGCACGAGCAGCAGATGGTGAAACTGGACGACAGTTAGCAGCAAGAATTACCAGTTATTTCGACCATTGGATAGACATGGCAAACGTATCCCAAACCTAAGAAGGTCTAAGGGATCACGTAATCTCTGAGCAATTCTTGCGTTGTTGCCATCCAAAGCTGGTTGTTTTCTTAAAAGAGCGAGAGTGAAAGTCACTAGATGAACTCGCTAATTTGACGGATCGCTTCCTTGAGGCGCAGAATTTGACTAATATAGGAAAAGGTCCTGACCCCGCGAAAGAATCCAGTGGAAAGCCTACCGAAGCGTCGCGGAAACCGCAACTCAAGTGTATCCTGTGTCATCGTTTCGGACATTTGGCTCCTGACTGCCGCAATCCACCTAAGCAGATGCTGAAATGCAAGTTGTGCGGTAAAACGGGACATGTCACAGAAACTTGCCGAAACCAGCATGGGAACAACAAACCGAGTTCTTCGTGCGCATTTAGCGAACCTGACTCTGCCCGGGCTGGTGCTAGAAAAACAGCCAAGCGTCCAGGAGGGAAGATTCCTTGCTCAAGTCACCACGACGACAAGAACGTGCAGGGTACAATACGTTTCCTGGCCGACGGGATGCCAGTGGTCGAAGGTCTGCTGCTAGGAAGAGAGGTTCGAGTCTTACGCGATACGGGATGCAACACGGCAATCGTCCGACGGGAGCTCGTTCCTGACGTGTGCCTGACAGGCAAGAAAATCAGTGTCGTTCTCCTAGACAGGTCAACTAGCCATCTCCCGGAAGCTATTGTACAAGTCAACACGCCGTACTTCACAGGGATGCTGAAAGTGGCTTGTATGGATCAACCCCTCTATGACCTTGTGCTGGGAAATCTTCCAGGCGTCAGAGGACCATACGATCCAGATTCTGACTGGAAGCAGGCGACTCATACCCAGGTGGATGAGTTACCTGCGCAAGCACACCCGACCAAGTCACCTGTCACCTCAAGATCTGCTTCTTCAAGCGTGACAAAAACCAAAGCCAATCAACAAGGTCAAGAAAATATCAGGCCTTTGTACGTGTCAACAACGCTCTTACCTGACGTTACCAGAGCCCAACTCGTCGAGGAACAGCGAAATGACCCGACACTCAAAGCTGTCTTTGCTAAAGTGAATAAAGAGTTCAAATCGGGAAAGGGCCACTGTTACGATTTCATCGAAGATAAAGGATTGCTTTATCGACGCTACCGCCTTGCCACTGGCAGGACGTTTAAACAGCTGGTCACTCCGAAAACGTTCCGGGTAGGCATACTGGACATTGCTCATGGCAGTATCATGGCGGGACACCAAGGCATCAAAAGAACTACTGATCGTGTCCTAGAAGAATTTTATTGGCCTGACCTGAACGGAGACGTAAAGCGCTTTGTCAAGTCTTGCGACAAGTGCCAGAGAACTACCCCTAAAGGAAAAGTTGGAGTCGCACCACTAGGCAACATGCCTCTTATCCGGACACCTTTTGAAAGGGTCGCGGTTGATTTAATCGGCCCATTTTCACCAAGATCGGACCGTGGGAACCGATATGTTCTGACACTTATCGATTTTGCGACTCGCTACCCTGACGCTGTAGCATTGCCCGCAATTGATGCAGTTCACATTGCGGAAGCACTCATCGAGATTTTTTCCCGCATCGGCTTGCCAAAGGAAATCGTCACCGACCAAGGGGCAAGTTTTACCTCAGAATTAATGAACGAGGTTAGCAGGCTTCTCTCCGTGAAGATGCTAAAGACAACCCCATATCATGCGATGGCGAACGGTCTCGTGGAGAAATTTAATGGCACCCTGAAGACAATGCTAAAGAGAATGTGCCAAGAGAGACCTCGATCTTGGGACAGGTACCTAGCTCCGCTACTCTTTGCATATAGGGAAGTTCCACAGACAAGCCCCGGGTTCTTTCCGTTTCAGCTCATTTACGGCCGCCACGTCCGAGGACCGCTAACCGTGCTGAGAGAACTGTGGACAAATGAGGGGATAGACGCAGAAACGCGGACGACTTACACCTACGTCTTTGATTTGCGCAATCGCCTAGAGGAGACTTGCAAGATAGCCCATGAACAGCTGGAGAAGGCTCGTGTGAAGCAGAAAACCTATTATGACAGGAAAAGTCGCCCTAGAAAATTATGCCCAGACAACAAGGTTTTAATTCTGCTCCCGACTGACTCCAACAAGCTGTTAATGCAGTGGAAAGGGCCGTTCCAAGTCATCGAACGGAAAAATGATGTCGACTACGTCATCGATGTGTTTGGGAAAAACAAGATTTTTCATATCAACATGCTCAAAAAATACGAAGAGCGCGAAGTGACGGAACCACAACAGGTGTCAGTTGTTGCAGAGCTCCACGAAAATCTCCCCGAAGAAGAAGACGAAGTCAAACAAATGCCCATATTGAGCTTGTATCGCACGCAGTTCAGCACGGATGTCAAGCTATCACCACACCTCACTGCTGAACAAGTTCAGAATGTGCAAGCACTTTTTCAAGAGTATGCGGACATTTTTTCTGACTTACCAGGGAAAACAGCACTCGTGGAGTGTTCGCTACGTCTGACCTCCAATAAGCCTGTGCATGTTCCGCAGTACCCCATCCCCCTTGCCTTGCAAGAAAGAGTAGAAAAGGAAGTGCAAGAGATGCTGAAACTCGGTATTATTGAGCGGTCTCAGTCGCCGTACCACGCTCCCATTGTCGTGGTGAAGAAACCGGACAACACGATTAGGTTGTGCATAGACTTCAGAGAAT
This sequence comes from Rhipicephalus annulatus, assembly GCA_013436015.1. Classification (NCBI taxonomy): domain Eukaryota; kingdom Metazoa; phylum Arthropoda; class Arachnida; order Ixodida; family Ixodidae; genus Rhipicephalus; species Rhipicephalus annulatus. The sequence continues at coordinate 8,379 of WOVY01008045.1, forward strand.
TGAACAAGATTCTGGTCCCCGACTGCGAGCCAATACCACGCATCGATGTAGTTCTTGCACTTGTTGGACAAAAGCAGTTTTTTCTCCAAATTTGATTTCACGAAAGGATACTGGCAAGTACCGATGGATCCAAACAGTCGTGAAAAAACTGCTTTCTCCAGCATGTCTGGGCTCTATCACTTCCTCTACATGCCTTTTGGCATTAAAACGGCGCCAGCAGTATTCGCGCGCCTTATGAGATCAGTACTGGGTGGTGTCGACAACGTTCACCATTATTTCGACGATGTCATCATTGCGACCGATACTTGGCAAGAGCACATCGACACCCTCAGACAAGTTTTTGAACGAATTAACCAAGCTCACCTCACCATAAAACCAAGTAAATGTGAGATAGGAGAGCGAAGCATATCCTTCTTGGGACATCGAATCGGGGAGACTACAGTTGAACCGCTTCTCAAAACGCTGGACACGATTCTTGCCGCAAAACGACCTACAACCAAGAAAGCAGTGCAGTCGTTTCTTGGCTTGACCGGCTATTACAGGAAGTTTATACCTAACTACGCCGAACTGACCAAGCCGCTGACGGACCTTACAAGAAAGGGACAAAGCCACACTGTTTCATGGGGCGCACATCAAGAGGAAGCGTTTACGGCCCTCAAGAAGAAGCTCGGGGATGCTCCCATCCTCCTTGCTCCCGACCTCTCGAAGGAGTTCGTTCTTCGTACGGATGCCTCCAATACAAGCCTGGGCGCAGTATTGCTCCAGATGGGAAAGGGCCAGGTGCTGCATCCAGTTGCTTACGCAAGTCGTAATTTATTGCCCCGAGAAACCCACTATTCAACAATAGAACGGGAATGCCTTGCACTTGTTTGGGCAGTGCAAACATTTCATATTTACCTCTATGGCAAACCTTTTGTCATTCAGTCAGACCACCAACCATTACAGTATTTAAATTCCGCCAAACACGTGAACAACAGAGTGTTGAGGTGGAGTCTCCTTATGCAGGAGTACTCATTCACAGTTCATTACATCAAAGGTTGTGACAATGTTGGAGCCGACTACTTGAGTCGCGCATAACTGCCGTTTAGGTAGCAACGTGGTTCTTAATACTACTAGCCCTCAGTCGTGAATAGTTGACTCCTAGTTGCGACATAGCAACCCTACTGGTACGGTAGTTTTCCAACCGAACTGTAAGCAGCCTTCTGTGAACATTCTGCTACTATGTACATGCGACCCCTAAGGCAATGCAGTGCAGTGCAGGGACCGTGCAGTGACCGTGCAGTGCAGTGACCATTCGTTCGCCCCGCGCCCTTGTAGTAGAATAGTTGCAAACAACTTTCTCGGAAAAGGGGGTGATGTCATAATATGTGCTGCGCGGACGCGAAACAGAAACTAAAAAAAACGACAATAGTGTGCCGTGCGGTGGCGAAGAGGATGTGATGTGTGCGTGTATGTGCCGTGCGGTGCCTACGAGGAAGACGACAGCTCGTGAGGCGCGGCCTCGAGGGTGCGTGACCCGTGCTTCGGCAGTGCGCGAGGTACGTCGTTCGAGGCAGGACTACCTCGTTGGGCGTCTGGCCCATAGGTACGACTCAGGCCACGTCGCGACACTCGTACCAGCCGAGTGGACAGCTCAGCCTCCGCTAGACGACCGGTCTAGGAGAGCTGGCGCCAGGTTCCTGAACCTGTCCTTGTCCCGCTGGTCGTGGAGAGCTGGCGCCGGGTGCCTGAACCTGCCCTTGCGCCGCTGTTCCAGGAGGGCTGGCGTGGGTTTCCGAGGCGGACTGCAGGTGCTCAAGGGCACAACTCCCTGCCGCCGGAACACGTGGGTCGTCGGCTCCAGTTCGTCGACAGTGGCGCTGAGCCACTGGAGTTCGACGCGGCGACCCTGCGTCTCCCGACTTCGTCACTGCAGGTGACGACGCCGCCCAACGTCGACTTCGCCACTGAATGGTGCCGACGGGGCATCAACGACGGCCCAGGCTACTACCCCGACGACCTGAACTGTAGGCCGAACGTTCTACTTATTCATTTAGTTTAGCCGCGTGTTTTTTTTAGGAACTTCGTAATGTGTGGGTTGTCAATGTGTGAAGGGTACAATAGAAGTTGGACGTGTGTTTGTGCACTGGCGTGCTGTCTGATTCTTTCTGGAGCGGTCCTGCCCCAATAACATCACAATAACAACCACATTAACTTAACGTATAGCAGTGTCAAACACATTCCGGGTCGACCTCGACATCTATCCTGTGCATTTCGAGCGGCGCTTGCGCCGTTTCTTGCGGTGCTCTCTCGATCTCTTCTTATTGTTTCTCCTCGTTTTGTTCCGGCGAGCCCCTTCCAACGACGGTATCTGAGGCGGCGTCTCAGCCGTCGTTGTCACTTCCGACATTGTTAACGGGTAATGACGCTCAACCGATCCTGCCCGGTTATTCACCCGCTTGTTCATGTCACGACATTTGGCCTGGCTGGCCGACTACGTCATCATTACATTGGCGGTCAATTAAGGTCGAGCCGACGTAAGTCCAGCTGCCCAGCACGTAAACTTATTCAATACGATCGTGTTCTCATTCGCTGTCCCTTGCATCGCGGCTTCACCTTTGGCTCAAGTGAGATCCGTCACGGGATGCTCCTCCACTGTATCTCGCGGTCTCTGGGTTGGCGAGGGCTCTATCTTTGGGTCTTCTCCCAAACATTCTGGATCATTCGGTGTCACGCCCCGTCGATGTTTCCAACGACGAGGTCGTACGGTGGGGTCGTTATGCATAGCGCAGTAACCTTCCCGCTAAAGTACGGAGTTTCAACATCAATTTCTGCTTCGGGCAGCATCCGAACCACACTATCAATTAGGCAAACTGGTTTCGTTTTGCCTGTTAACTCACTTTCCCGTACCAAATTTCTCCGCACGATAACCCTGGAGCTACCGGTGTCTCTTAAGACCGTAATCTTCTTGCCCGCAATTTTTCCAGGCAGCGTTGGCATTCCCATCGCAACACCGGTCGGCTGTTTTGTCATTACAGCACCCACAATAGGAAGTTTTTCCCCATTGTTCAACTCTACGAATTCGTCGGTGATGGCATCACTATCGGATTTCGGTGCTGCTAGCACACAGGATACCTGGTGAGTTTGACTTGCTACGTTACGACACGCGTCTGGTTTGTGCCCAGTCTGACCACACTTGTAACATTTTAATACCGTAGGGCTCGTAAAAATCGTTCGACAGTTGTACGCGCGTTGACCCACTTGGTTACACAAAAAACATCGCGAAACACTCTCTGGTGCACGCTTCTTTTGTTCGGGTGCCGAATGTTTCGAATCTTCGGGACTGTCTTTCTTGACCTTGGCAAAATTTGTGCCACCTTGCGCTTCCAAGAATTGATAAGCTAATTCAATCATGCCTTCTAGTGACTCAGCCTTCCTCTCTTTCAAGTAGAGCGACCGGCTTGGGTAGCAACTAGTAAGAAATTGTTCTCTAATTAGGAGCTCTCTAAGTTCGTCGTACTCCTGCGCTGTCCCTGAAAGTCCAATCCATCTGTCGAAATAATGGCTAAGTCGGGCGGCGTACTGCGTAGTCGTCTCACTATCAGCTGGCTTTCCTGTCCGTAATCTGTCCCGGAAACCTTCCACAGTAAATCTAAATCGCTTCAGCAAAGCAGCTTTCACCATTGCATAGTTGGCTGCATCGGTCGGTGTCAGCCTACCGTACACACTGAGTGCTTCACCACTCAAGCAAGTGCTCAAAGCAGTTGCTCATTGATGTTCCGGCCAATTCTGGCTCCTTGCAATCGTCTAAAATCTGTGAAGGTACGCGTCAAGGTCATCCTTCCTTTCATCAAACGCTACGAGCAGCTTGCTTGGGTTCAAGCGGAAGCCGTGGTCCTCCCGTTTGCTGCTTTCAACTCTAGCTTGGGCCGGAGTTTCACTTCGCTGTTGCAAACGGAGCCGCTGGAGTTCCATCTCGTGCTGCCGCTGCCGTTCCCTTTCAGCCATCTCCGCTTCTCTTTCTTCCTTCAGCTGTCGCTCCCTTGCTTCTCTTTCTTCTCTCGCCCTTTCAGCTGCCAACTTTTCTCTCTCCAGCTCCAACTTCAATTGCTGCTCTCTTTCTTCTCTCGCTCTCTCAGCTGCCAACCTCTCTCTCTCCAACTCAGCTGCTTTTTCTTCCTTGGCTCTCTCAGCTGCCAACCTTTTCCGTTCCAACTCAGCTTGTTTTTCCGCTTTGGTTCTTTCGACCACCAGCCTTTCTTTTTCAAGCTCATCTGCCTTTTCTTCTTTGGCCCTCTCTTTTTCTTCTTTTTCCTTCTGGGTGACCCACTTCCGTAGTTCGGTGCCAGAAAGACCCATCTTCTCACCAAGAGCGACGAACTTTTCGAGATCCATTGTGTCTCGCAAATGAGACCTTGCCGCGTGCAAAAATATCTGCCTAAATCAGTATATTGGAACATGCTCCTGCACTCGTTAACAAGAACACTGAACAACACACAAAATCGTTTCCATAGCACTATCAACAACTCGAGGCTCTTTCTCACTATTTTGCACACAGTGTGCACCAAAAAGTTCTCGTCGCGGACGCCAGATTAATTGTCACGGGTCCCATTAATTCGGCAGGCGATCGCCGGGCTAATTCCAAGGGCCGGAGTATCGGTCCCGAACCGCACCACGATAGCGTGGACAATTTAGAAGTGGTCCTTTTTGGCGCGCCAGCGGACGCCGGCTGTCGCCCAAAGAACAAGCCTGAGCTGAGAGTTGATAAACAAAACAAAATCATATTCTCAATAATGGCAGATGAAAACGATACACAAATATGCACACTCGACCATAGTTGAATACAATATGTCACAAATCAAAGAATGTACTACACAGTACAATCAGCCACAGTCGAAACAACAGACACAGACAACAATACGTACTACAATGCAGGCGCATGCATCGAACAATTAAGACGCTTAAAGACTAAAAAGTTCGAAAACTTATTGAGTCCAAAGTCCTTGGAACAAAAGACTGAATGATACTCTTCCGAGAATCACTCACTCAAAGTCCAGCGTTGTTGTCGTTCCGTAGCTCTCGAAGTTTCTTTTCCAGGAAACCTCGCGTCCTCAAATGGCCACTCTCCAAGCTTCAAACTTCTTCGCCGGAAATCCGTCGGCTTCACTCACGCAGCTGTTGCCCGCGTCTTCGCTCGATAGCGGTAAACCCACGCTCTTGCCTGTAGCTCGAGCCTTCACCCCTCAGGTGGAATTCCTCTCTATCTCCTGCTTCGTCACTACGAACGAAACCTTCGCCGACTACACGGCGGAATCCCTACGCGCTCTGGCGTTAACTTCCGTCACCTCCTGCTTTCTCGTCTCGGCTGCTCGATTAAATACGTTCCGCGCCACCTTCCAGAACGTTCTCCTCATTTCGTCGGCGCGACGCGCAGCGAAGGCTGGGGAGAGGCACGAGACGGTTCGACTGCCCTCTCCGGAGAATGATTCACTCGGTCTGACCCTGCCTCCTTTGTTCTAGAAACATCGCGGCCTTGCTGGGCCGCCGATGTGGGGTGAGGAGGTTTGTCTGCGAAGCCATGCTTCTGCGGGGAGAGCGCGCGCCCGGGAGCCTTGAATGTTTGCTTTCTTTTTTTTTTCTTTTTACCTC
>WOVY01008046.1:0-45336 GCA_013436015.1 Rhipicephalus annulatus
CCTGGACTGCTTGCAAGGCGCTGAATTTTCTCATGGCTAGACCTACGGTGCGGTATGGCAGCGTCCCTATGGCACCTCAGATCATCCAAAAACTGTTTTTGTGACGCCCACTGGGCTATAAATTTAATGCAATGCCCTTCGGTCTTTGTAAAGCGCCAAGCCACATTCGAAAAGATGATGGATATCGTCTTGATGGGCTAAAATGGAAGACATGCCTATGTTACTTGGATGATGTCGTTGTTTCTCCCCTGATTTCGACAGCCACCTCCATTGTCTCAGCGAAGTCTTGAGCTGCCTCACGAGCGCAGGCCTTGAATTAAACATCAAGAAGTGCCATTTTGGAGCGCGGAACCTCACAATACTTGGCCACGCTGTCTAAAAACATGGCGTCCTCCCAGACCAAGAGAAGCTTTGTGCTGTCGCTGAGTTCCCGAAGCCTACGACCATGAAAGCGCTTCGCAGCTTCGTAGGACTGTGCTCACACTTTCACCGCTTTGTGAAGAACTTTGCTTCGATAATCGCACCACTGACACAGCTGATCACTGGCGATGGACACCTCTCTGATTGGTCGCCAGCATGCAATGATGCTTTTGCAACATTACGCCATCTCCTCACTTCACCACCTATTTTACGCCACTTCGACCCTATACTGCTCTAACCGAGGTGCACATGGATGCCAGTTGCATAGGACTTGGCACTGTCCTTGCTCAACGCAAGCCTGGCTTCTCAGAGTATGTAGTTGCGTATGCCAGTCATACCCTAACGAAGGCAGACCACAAACACTCGGTTTCCGAAAAGGAATGTTTGGCCATTTTTGGGCATTACAAAAATTTCGTCTTTACTTATACGGACGCCCATTTGATGTAGTTACAAATCATAATTCACTCTGTTGGCTCGCTTCATTGAAGGATCCTTCGGGACGGCTTGGACGTTGGGCGCTACGTTTACAGGAATTTGATATTCACGTCATTTACCGTTCAGTCCACAAGCATACCGACGCAGATGCTCTTTCTCGTTCACCCTTCCTTCAGCCGTTGCACCTGTTTCCTTTGCCGAAGCTACCATCGACAGCATCGATACACTGACATGCCTTCGGAACAACGCAAGGACCCTTGGATAACCTCGCTCATCGACGTTCTCTCCTCGTCTTCAGTGACACCACGCCAGCGTCTACCTCGTGCACTACGTCGCAAAACTCCTCATTATGCGATATGGGATGCCCTGTTGTACTGTCGCAACTATCAGCCGGATGGTAGAAAATGGCTTCTTGTTATACTTCGCCATTTGCGCTCCATTATGTGCGCATACTTCCACGCAGACCCTCAAAACGCGCACGCTGGTGTTTTAAAACATACGACCGGCTTCACCAGCAATTTTTCTGGCGTGGAATGTACTCGTACGTTCGCAAGTACATACGCTCCTTCACTGAGTGTCAGCGACGGAAAACAACTTGTCATACCTCTGGCGAATTACAACCATTGCCGTGTCCAGCTCGGCCGTTTGATAGAATCGGCATCGACCTCAGCGGCCCACTACCTTTTACTCCTGCTGGAAATCGCTGGATTATTGTGGCCGTTGACCTTCTAACCCGTTACGCTGAAACCGCCGCTTTGTCAGCCGCTGCTGCTCGTGATGTCGCCCTGTTCATCTTGCGTATCTTTGTCCTTCGCCATGGCGCGCCACGTGAGCTGCTTAGCGACCGTGGGCGTGCGTTTCCATCGCAAGTCGTCCAGGAGCTTCTCAGTGAGTGCAACATTATTCATCGCAGCCCCGCCGCGGTGGTCTAGTGGCTAAGGTACTCGGCTGCTGATCCGCAGGTCGCGGGTTCGAATCCCAGCTGCGGCGGCTGCATTTCCGATGGAGGCGGAAATGTTGTAGGCCCGTGTGCTCAGATTTGGGTGCACGTTAAAGAACCCCAGGTGGTCGAAATTTCCGGAGCCCTCCACTACGGCGTCTCTCATAATCAAATGGTGGTTTTGGGACGTTAAACCCCACATATCATCAATTATTCATCGCACCACTACAAGCTATCACCCACAGACAAACGGTTTGACAGGAGCGCTTTAACCGCACGCTCGATGATAGGCTTTTTATGTATATATCCTCCGACGATTCTATTTGGGACTTGGTGCTCCCTTTCGTGGACGTATGCGTATAATATGGCTACGCGAGCAACTACTGGGTTTTCCACCTTTTTTTGCTACTGTACGGACGTCAGCCCTCTTCTACGCTTGACGCAATACTTACTTATCGCCCGGGATGCTTCAGAATACCGCCCCAGCCTCCGAACTTGTTCAGTGTGCCGAAGAGTGCCACCAATTAGCGCGTTCATTTTCGTCCGTCGCACAAGGCCTCCAAAAAACACAACTTGAACAAGACAAGCCTGCTCACAGCTTCCTCGTAGGCTCATTTGTAGTGACTTTCGGTTCCCATTCCAGTCCCCCCGGGCCTCTCCCGAAAGTATGAACCCAAGTACAAAGATCCGTACAGCATCGTTCAATGCAACATCACCGCGTCAACCTACGTCGTCGAACCAGTTTACCCTTCCCCTGCCCCGGATGACAGACGATTGACCACGTTAAAGAACCCCAGGTGGTCCAAATTTCCGGAAGCCCTCCATATCGGGGGGGCCCGGTCTCTCATAATCATCTGGTGGTTTTCGGACGTTAACCCCACAAATTTCAAATCAATTCAATCGATGACCAGACGATTTTGCCGCGTGGTCGTCGTGAGACAGTCCACGCCTCAGCCGCTTAAAACCTTACTATGATCCACCGTTGTGGCTTGCTTCACCGTGAGTAGCCAGGATGGCTCCTCTTCACCACCGGGGTGAATGTAGTGGGAAAGACGGGAGAGAGACGAGCAGACAGTATTTTAGTCGGAGCAGCCCAGAAGACGACTAACGACGAAGAGCTGAGCTCGTGCCCGTGACTGACGCCCCTTGAACCAGGCAGTTGGTTTTAGTCCACTTAACCCCCATTATACCCCTATTTAATTTCACTCCGCAGGGCACACAGAATGGATCTTCATTTTTATTTTTATTGCCGCGATGCAGGGGCCAGGGTCTTCCTAAATAAGCCCACCTCCTAATAACAGCCATCACTGCTGTGTTCCTGGCCGGCGTCTTTCATTTCTTCATGGTGCTCGGCCTGCTCGGGCGATTTTACGATCGTGTTTTCCTGAGAAATCCTACTTTGCATGTCGGTCGGCGACTCTCGATCCTCTTTACAGCTCAAGTTAATGTGCTACCGAAAGCGTGGAAGAGACAAGGTTTTTGCGACAGGCGCTGACCTTTGCAACGCGTTGTGTAGTCGCTGTGAGAACGTTACGCGTGGTCTGTTTCGTGGGCGTATGTGCGGTATAACGAGGATGCATTAGCGTCGTGGTTACGGCAAAATTTGTCCTTTACTCGCCTTTGGATGTGTTGTGAAGCGTGGCTTGATGATTGAATGATATGGCTAATCTTGCGTTCGTCTTCGTTTCCCACGCTACACTGGCTCTGGGAATACCATCGCAATTGAAATGAAGTTGAGGGGGAAGATAGTCGAGCTTAAGTTATCCCCCTCATACCTCTCCCACGATAACGTTACCGTTTAGATTAGGATAGAAAATTACTATAATCTTACTAGAGGCAAGTCTTTGTAGAATCATACTAAGCTTGTGTTTCTTATATGAAGCACAGAACTATATGAATCGTGCTAACATGGAAATCGTCGCGTTTATACTGTCATTTCTCTTAATTCTTGGCAAAACCAGACCAGGTTCATTACTTACGATTTAGCAGTTTTCGACAGCTTACCAAGAACACTCCATAACCGAACTTTCAGCGCATAATCTCATCATACGCCCCTTTAGATTTAAACTTGGACGTCATGTTTTTACGGCCCAATGGGAGACAGTGGATGATCGATATTTCAGATGGCATACTTTGATATTCATTGCTCGCGATTTTCGTCAGAACTTTCTTCATCTTTCTTTCGGTTGGGGTGCATTAGTAATGATCATTTACCATCGGGAAAGTCTCTAGAACCGGGGGTCGACCTTTCCGACAAACCTGTGTGAAAAATATCGAAAATCGGCCACATAATATACGACTTGCGAATGTACCACTGAAATTCATTGACCATCCGCGGCACAACAGTAACCTATATTGCGCATAATTTTAGGTTGCGTACGCCATATACACTTACGTCGACTTTTCCTTTCGTTTCGTACACCCGAGTTAGCATGCGTGTTACACGAGTTTCTATTACGCTAGAAATATCGTGCTTTTGTTAGAAATATGCACAAAAGTTCATTTCTTTGGTTTTTGTTTTGCCTGAATTTCAGGGAAACACGGAAATTTCTGGAAAGCTTTTTTCTTCACGGATTTGTTAAGACAGCCGCAAACATTACAGAATAAGGACCATAGGTTTGTTCGTTATATCCGACATCATCGTAACTTTAGCAATGAAAGTCGGCTTTAAAAATCACCAATATTGTGACCTGGTCGTGGCGTGGACGAAGGCAGCAGTCAGCTTGTCCAAGAGAAAACTCTTTATTTGGCCAAACTTGTGGCTGGGAAACGGACAGTCTACAGCAACACACACTGTCTACTGACAGCGGCGGACAGAGCGTCGGCTGTCGATAACCTGATCATAGCTGGAACGCGCCGTTTTTTAGGGGCGAAACTCCTTAGGCCATGGGTCGTTCCTTCTTCTGTATGTAGTATGTAGCCACCTCTATAGTTTATGACTTGCTGAATATGTGGCGTTGTGTGTATATGTCCTTGGAAATAATATAACTATATGGCGTTAGTGGTTTTCGCAGTATATCCAAGGAATGAATGATGATGAGTGGGGTCCATCCGTCCATCCCTGTGTCCGACCATCCATCCGTCTATTCGTTCACCCGTCCGTCCATCTGTCCGTGCTTCTATCCATCTGTCCGTGCTTCTATCCATCTGTCCGTGCTTCTATCCATCTTTCCGTGCTTCTATCCATCTGTCCGTCCGTGTATTCACCCATCCGTGCTTCTGTCCATGATTCCGTTCATGCTTCCATCTATCCATCCATCCATGCGTCCGCGCTTCTGTCCGTCCATCTATCTGTACGTCTGTGCTTCAGTTCATCCATGCGTAAATTCGTAAGTCTGTTCATGCGTCCATGCTTCCATCAGTCCATTCGTTCTTGCTTCCGTCCGTCCGTGCATCCGTTCATGCGTCTATCAATCCGTCCGTGCCTCTGTCCGTCCATCCATTAGGACGCACAAACGGATGAAGACACGCACAGAGCCACGGACTCACAGACAGACGGACCAAAAGCACGGACGCACGGACGGACGGACGCTTCGCCCCATCCATCATCATTCATTCCGTCGAGGTGAAGGAATACACTATATTGTGAGAAACCAGCAGGTATAAGTGGCCGGGCCTAGGCCTCTAATGAGGGGACGTCAAGGGCTTGCCTCGACGCCGCCTCACGGGTGTGCTGGGTGGGTCAATATGATCACCCTGACATGGATCCCCGCCCGCGTGGGCCCAGTTCACCCACGCCTTCCTAACCTCAACGAGGTCACCCACTCCCCTGCGCGAGGCCTTGTCACTTCGTGGATATGCTGTGATTTTTTATTGCGATAGCAATTATGTGGACAGTCTCGGCTGGTTTTTGCAGAAGCCGCCGCCGCCTCCGCCGCCACCGTCATGAACCGTATATGTATACGAACCTACATGTATATATGAAAACTCAAGAAAGAAAGAGCCGCCCACGCAAGGCGTCAGACGTCACCGAGCTCGTCAGACGTTTGTCACGAAAAGAATAATCATTGAATAAAGAACATAGACGAACGCTGACTTACAACTGAGTTTATTTGCACTTGAACAAGTCTTTTTATGTACCAAAACCTACCTATATTAGCGTATACACTAAAGAGCAAAATAGAAGACTATAGTAAACTCACGAAATACGGTTTTCTGTGTGTATCGGTCATTTTACTTGACGCTTGTTTTCCTTGACACAAATTAGTTTTTTTACACAGAGCGTCGTTTGACACCCAAGCACCGGGTTGTTTTGATTTACCTTGGCCACCCCGCCACGGTGGTATAGTGGCCAAGGTACTAGGCTGCTGACCCGCAGGTCGCGGGATCGAATCCCGGCTGCGGCGGCTGCATTGCCGATGGAGGCGGAAATGTTGTAGGTCCATGCGCTCAGGTTTGGGTGCACGTTAAAGAACCCAAGGTGGTCGAAATTTCCGGAGCCCTCCACTACAGCGTCTCTCATAATTATAGCGTGGTTTTGGGACGTTAAACCCCACAAAGCAATCAAGTCTACCTTGGTCCGCCCTGGGCATATTTTTATTGCTTGTGCACGCTTTTGGTTATTAATAGCGCGGGCCTGCTGAGAGCGCAAGAATGTGTTGTTTTTAGTAACTGACGTCGATATCGGTTCTCTAGGTATGTATTTTCGTTTATCATCACGTGCTTTCCGTGTTTTTTTGACAGTTCTTTGTTTAGACACCCACCCTACTTATCACCAGGACAAGTTAAATATTTCACGCCCTGCACTTGGTCGGATTTTGTTTTGAAGGTGCTGTTATTAGAGTATAAATCATGTGCCGTCTTGGTTTTGAAAATCAGTTTGCCTTGTGTGGCATAGGTGTGCATTATCTTGGATATTTCATCCCACTGTGAGCATTTGCATTTTTCGTTTTTTTTAATTTTTGCTTACAGATATTGGGTTTCATTTATATCACCTTTTACCTTGCTCTTCAGTGTATAGGTTTAATGCAGGCCGGTTTTGGCGCATAAAAAGGCTTCTTCAAGTGCAAATAAACTCATTTGTAAGTCAGCGCTCGTCTGTGTTCTGTGTGTCTCCTTGGTCTTCGTCTAAATCGTGCTAAAGCCTAATTGATTGATATGTGGGGTTTAACGTCCCAAAACCACCATATGATTATGAGAGACGCCGTAGTGGAGGGCTCCGGAAATTTGGCCACCTGGGGTTCTTTAACGTGCACCCAAATCTGAGTACACGGGCCTACAACATTTCCGCCTCCATCGGAAATGCAGCCGCCACAGCCGGGATACGAACCCGCGACCTGCGGGTCAGCAGCCGAGTACCTTAGCCACTAGACCACCGTGGCGGGCCGTGCTAAAGCCTATCCAATTATGTGTCAACTAGCCCAAGTCAAAGTGCTATTGAAACAAGGGTAATCACTTTACCCGCACCTAAGAAAATCGCGATAAGAGGCGCGAAGCCGAATCCATTATTCGTACAATCCTCAGACATTTTATTTTCTTCTATTTGTGGGCTGTCAATGCACTCACTGCGGTTAAATATCGGGTGTCTGAGATACGCTTTGATTTTATATTCTACCTCACTCAGGTGGCACATTTCTTTCTCCAGTATACAAACGGCTGTTGTGTCGGTTTCGCTGCACTGTAATGTGGTTACGCCGATCGACCGATTTCACGAGTTCTTCTCATGCCTATGCATTAGAATACAGGTCACTGGAAAGTTCTTCAGGAAGGCGATGCTCCACTCTTTCTTTTCTTAACACTTTCTTCTGGCACCGGGAGGTATGGGAGTAAGAGAATAAAGTGATGAAGACACTGCTGTATATTTAGAGGCTGAACGATATTCGTTCAATACATGGAATACAGGGCTATTGTGTTATCACAAAAGTAAATCTTCATAACGAAGTAAGTGCATTTGTGAAAAAGAAACATATTGCCCTACACTTCTTTGTAGTACGAAATTTTGAAGGCAGCTCACACGGAGTGCTAGAAAAAGAGGTTATCTGGTGACAAAAAAAAATTCGTCTCTCGAAAGAGCACCGCATGATAAGTATACATATGTGTTTGCCTTGTGACCTGTTGCTACAAATGAATAGAGGGCAGTAATATCTTCTTTTATTTCATGAATCTTCTTCCATAATGGAAGTTTCACAGAACTGATTTGCGAGCAAATCAAATTGTACGAATATCAGGAATTTAAACATTTATTACACACAAAAAAGTATCAAATGTTGGTAATCATTGAAGCACTCGCATTCTGACATTTTTTCATTGTGAATAAACTAAAGCGCTCAATTCGGCATCGGTTTTGGTTTTTGCTGACAAATCTGGTAGAATTTAATTACTCTGCGAAAATCACCAGCATAAAAACTTTAAAGTAATAATAGGGCGGCAAAGGGCTCTTCCCATGAATTACTTCGATTCTTCCATTTTACAATTATCGCTTGTACTCGGTAATTCGAAAGATGATTGTTTCAATTTATTTATTTCCTGCTCTAATTAGTTGTCTCAAGCCTCCATCAAATGTCTGCCGCACAGAAACAATAGCTATGAAGGCAGCCAGCAAATAATAAATGTCTGTTAATCTTCGAGATTTTCTGACATGTTTCTTAAGAATACCCCGCATACGATGGGGAGCCTGAAGGAATACTTTAGTTACACTATACGTGCAGCTTATTGATGGTGATGGTGATGCGTGGAATTTTATTCGCACGTACACGCGATTGTGATTGCGAAGCTAACAGCGTATGTGGAGTCCGTGTCTCGAAGTGGCTTACTTTTCAGTATGCACCATTTTTCGCTAAGGTGCATCAATAATCTGAGCGAAAGCCACACATATCGCGAATCACTGAGCTTGACGCCCTTAAATTGTGCAGTAATCCGTATGCAGCACGGCTTGCCTCGGGCTGCAGCATCGACCTTCACTCCTTTTCGTATTAGGCTCTCTTCAACGTTTCGAAATAGAGCTTTCAATAAACAACAAGGACTGGTTTGAGAACGGTACGAGACTTGATATCGAGTGAACTGTGTCAACACTTAGTTATTACTGAACGATGCGGAATCCGCTTAATGGATGTGTCTGCGAAAGCGCCGCCATTTCTGGCATAATTTCGTTCGTTTCAGAAAGCGCTTTGCGCTGGGAGTATACCTTTAAGTGATCGTATATTTCATTCCCCGAAGCCCCACGAAGAGTTTTGCCGCCATGAGTGCTTTTTTTAAGCGTAATACTCCGGTATAAATTATGATAGTGTATGTGGCATATTTACAGCTTTTATTTTTCTCCTGTCCACAAGCAGAATAATTTTTACTTTTTTACTAGTACCACTTACTCCATCATATTTAAAGTTAGAGCGATGTGAACTACCATGCCGAATATTTGTCTTGGGACAGTTAAATCCTTGCGCTGTACACTATATCAAAACAGAATAAAGCCCGTATAGTTACTTTGCCTTCAAGTTTGCGCGACAGGTTTGCATAAAATATTATATTCACTCAGTATTGAACCAAAGCTCTGTTAACGGGTGCTTTATATAATACACGTACATTTATTTAGAAATTAATGCAAAACAAAGAATCTATGAATGATTTTATTATTGCAAGCACTAAAATTACGTCTAAAAAACACAGACTGCAGCAGCAAGCACAGGACCAGGTTAACTGGCGGAACATGGGAGAGGCCTTTGTCCTGCAGTGGATGTAGTCAGGATGATGATGATGATGATGATGATGATGCAAAAAACACAGATTCAAGAGATGAGGGCAGCATAAACGCAGGCATTTGAAATGAGGGGATCATAACGATTGCATTGATTTTTGCCATTCTGCTGCTGAATGGCCCCAAGGACGAGGTTGGTGCAGTTAGAGCTTTTTTATTTGAAACCATACTACACTTAATTTTCTTATCTGTCTCCAGGCAGACAGAAACATGAAATTACACAGTCACATGTATCCTACCCCACAGCGTTTACAGGGATATATGCCCAAGGTGTGAGACCACACCTACTCTGTTTCACATCACGTAGGAGTGCACTCTACACAATCAACAACACCACAACATGAAAAACACAGGAAAACAGTGGGAGGCACTGCTGTCCCGCTCGGCCTTTGAGGATCGGCTTCGGCTGGTTCATCGGACAGATATGATGGCAAGGCCCGGGGAGCTCTGCATTATGAGCACGACCATTTGCAATGCCTCGCGTTATGTGAAAATGACGTTTTTTTTTTTTCTCTCTCTTTCTTCTTGTTCCTCACGCAGCGAATGCTAGTGAGTTTTGGTTGCAGTGGGCTAAAATTCCTGATCCAATGCGACTTTCTATTAAAAGCACTCGCCACTTGTTTAATACTATACAACTTTTGTTAAGGTTACACCACCGTAGGCGTGTCTGCAGTTTAAGCCGCTGCACAAGTGTATACCTCGTCGAGATTAAGTCTGACTAGAGCTGTGCAAAAGCCTTGTCCAGCTTTTTACTAATAAGGTTTGTGCCACTTCCCTTGCGTGTCTCAGGATCAACCAGGAGTCACACGTAACATGAATAGACTAGAGCAAAAATATCCGCTCGATGGTCGGATATTAATTGGGGTGTGTTCAACAACTTCAATTCATGTATTATATGTGATTGAATGAATAAACTTGTAATCTGGGTCTTGTAAGCCTGTGATTTTTGCCATAATTAAGGAATATCATCCGTCTCCATTTTGGTCGACCTTGCGGCACCCAACGTTTACGCGCCTATCAGTCAGTCATCTGTGTTCAGGGCGGTGTAATGACTGCTCCAGTTTTTATCAGCGAATATACTTTTCTGCCTGCTCAGTGAAGTTCAAGACCGCAAACAAAGGAGGCCCTTCGCTGACAAATAATGCCAATGCCAGCGGCAGACAGCAAGCGGGTGACCACTCTTCGCGTGCATGGCTCTACCGTCTTTTGTGCTCCGGTCACGTCGCGAGTTTGCGAGAGGACGACATGTTTTCGCGCTTTCCAGCGTGTCCGCATTTTCTTCAAGACTGGCTTTGTTTAGACGCGGGCAAGCAGAGCAAGCAGGCGCGGGCCGGCTGATTCCTGCTACCGCCATGCATACTCTGCCTTCCCTGCAGCATCCCACGATAAAAGGGTTCTCAGGAAAAGCCTTGCGTGTGGCCTCCCCCAAATGCGCCCGTCTCCGCCCTCCCTCTGGTGCATCTGAAGGCTTCCTTCCCAAAGGTGTCGAAAAAGGGCCATTCTTTTAATAGACGCCCGAGCGAGTGGGTGGCGGGAAGCGTCTGATAGGCTCCATCTCCTGGTTTTCACACTGCGCTGCCCCATGCCGTAATGAGGATACCCAAGAATCACTTTCCCGACCTTGCATGGTACGACGGACTCTACAGCCTCCATATTCCAGAGCAGGGGTCTAAAACACATGGTCCACAGATCTCTCGCTAGCGGCCCGCGGCTTCTCACGAAATAACGCTTTGTGAGATTGCTAAATTACATACCTGCTTTTCTCACCTATTGTAATAAATAACACAGACAGCCTTTGGGCAAGGATTACTTTAAAATATTGCTATTTGGCGCAGCAGTCATGTATTCTTTGTGTACACTTATTACAACAACAACAACAACAACAACAACAACAACAACAACAACAACAACAACAACAACAACAACAACAACAACAACAACTACAAAAAGTGTGCCCTTATGACATCGCTACTTTTATTATTCTCGTTATTGTTGATCTTTTTAAAAATATTTACAGTAATATGAACCAGTTTTCGGTCAGGAAGAAGAATCGATTGAGTTTCAAAAATATCTTTTTTTTATTCGCCGTTCAAAGTAAAATAAAATGATTCGGACCCGTGCTGGGCGTTTTGTTTTGCAGAAAAGAATTCAATATCGCTAGAATGAAGAATGGCAACGTTGGCTCACTTGTTTTCTTGTGCACTCCGATTAAAAAAAATCCATCCCCCTCTCTCTCTCCCCAAGAATGAACAGTACGAGCAGAATGAAGCAGGACCCGAATGTGAAGGTTAAAGGCATTTTTCGCTCTCTACTTCCCCAATTCTCACAGCGCAGGAGGAAAACGAAACGGTCGCGATGCCTGCTGTCCGGATGCCAAAGATTCTCTTCAGCCACGCTGCAGCATTCTTCGGAGCAGCCACCTCTCACTGTTTTGCTCTCGGAATGTAAATGCGCTTCATGCGAAAGAATGCACGCTTTTTGCCGCGATCTCATGTTTTCGTGCCATCCCTGCCAGGCAGTCCAGTCGTGGCAAAGTCCACCGCAGGAATTCTCTTTGCCAGTTTGGCGGTTGCCCTCCTTGCGGAATGTTTTATTTCAAAGGAGTCCTTCACATTCTCCTAGAAGCGACTTCACGCTGCGACGAAGGCGGTAACAATAAATGTTCTCGCTTTCACTGCGCCACGTTCCCTGTGTCGTCGTGTCTCTTTCTGCGTACGGTATTCCGTTTGACCCAGCTTTCAAGGCCGTTTGTGCCTGCGTGGAGAAAGAAAGACAAGGTGAATTGTAAAGTTACAGACCACTAAGAGAACGCAAAAGGCCGGCATACTTGTTGCCAAGCTAGTGTGCATTCTGGCGTCCTACCTCCGCAATTGTGTGGACTCATTTTGCCAGCTTAGCGAGTGCCCTCCTTGGTACAATATTAGGCGCGTTACATCCTAACTAGCCACCTTCCCTTAACCTTTTACGGTGTCTTAGACCAACAAGCCCAGCGTGGTTCTTCGAAACATAGAGTGCTTATACGTGTTAATGCTGGAAGAAAACTTTGTCTTGTTCTTTTATTCCACCGTACCGGACACTGTACTTAGCTTATTTCGCTTCTCTGGAATATTGAAGCTCGGTGTATACTGAAGCCACTGAAAAAATCGTACTTACAAAGCTCCTCGATCGTGTCTTAGAGTCGAGTTCAGCCAAAAATCATTAGGTGGTCACTAGCACTGGCCGGAACAAGCACCTGTGAAGCTCCAGTGCCGTTAACTGGTACTTAAGCCAGTTATTCGGTCAATCGTGTACTCACGAGAATACACTGGCCTCAGGCTTTTTCTACGATACCAGTACATTGTATCCAAAACCGCACTCTCTCTGGATGCTTCATATTGGAACGCAGCATCTGGAACTGCTGAAGTATGTATGTATGTATGTATGTATGTATGTATGTATGTATGTATGTATGTATGTATGTATGTATGTATGTATGTATGTATGTATGTATGTATGTATGTATGTATGTATGTATGTATGTATGTATGGTATGTATGTATGTATGTATGTATGTATGTATGTATGTATGTATGTATGTATGTATGTATGTATATATTTAAACATATTTTAACTTTTCGTTACCAATTTTTGTTACTCTTATAGACGATTTAAAGTATAAATGCTTCTCCAACGCGAAAAGGATGCTGGAATTGGGGACCATAATTCACGGCCTTATAATTTCTACCAACATCGCACATTCTGGCTTTTTGTCGGTTCCTTTAATATTCTACTGATTCTGTTCTATATATAACGATAAATTGCAGGCCTTATTTATTTGTATGCCTTATTAAATCTTTTTTAACTTTTAACGACCTCAATAAAATAGCGTTTAGGCTTGAATGCCTTGCGTAATAAGAAGATCCCTTCTAGTAAAACCGTTAATATTCTGCTCTATAGTGAAGCCGAGGCTGCAACAGACATTTACAAACTTCATGCTTACTTTACATTTAATAAAGCTATTTTTTATTATTTTTTGTCTCCATCTGCAGCGCGACAATAACTGACCTGCCCCAGTATTTATTTTTACTTCATCACTTGTTTTAGAATGTCAGGAACGATCAACTATTGAGGTTTGCGCAAGCCCATCGGCCAGTCACGCTGCATTGCTTTCACCATAGTTCCGAGCTTTAATAGAGGAACATGTACAAATGCTTTGACAATATTCGTAACAATTGGAAAGGAGGAAGAGTGGCTATGTTGCGAGGTTCTGGCATACAAGGTATACTGGCATAAACGAATTCAATAAAGATAGCTACAGAGTAAAATTAAACGATCGTAACTATAATCTCATTGGACAAAAAAATTTGAATATGCTATTTATATTGTGCCTATCATAATACTTGCGTTGCCGCCAGACACCTCAATGAATGAATGATTGAATGAATGAATGAATGAATGAATGAATGAATGAATGAATGAATTCTAACGAGTCAAAAATTGATTGTAACGAGAGACAAGGCAATGGAAAGGTTCCAGTACTGGTGGAGGCATTGCAGTTTTTGCTTTGTTGGCGCCTCTAATTACGTGCCTTGCTCTCTCCTAATTCTTTTTTTTTCTACTGCCTTATCACTAACTTTCCACAATATGCTTCATTTTCTGCATGCATTTTTCCACACATCCCAAGCAACTCATGGGCAGCTGAAGGAGCTCTATAGAAAGGACTTCCTCATTATTATTTTTTTTTCATGCAACGTAAAAGACATACCAATGAAGTCCCAGTTTGTCCACAAGGGCAAAGCAATAAATACGATCACAACATATTTTCATGTTATACGAAGTGAAGCTGGCAGCTAACTCTTAGACGCAATCTCGTGATATTCTACGAAAATCCGATGCACGACGACACCAGGTAAAGATGCTCTTTCCACACAGTCTGTTCTCGTTGACGGCGCAGCACGTAGAAGGGTATACGAGTCTTCTGCTTACGGCTATGAGATAGCGCTCACACCGGTGATCGTGACAGCGTGTTTAGAATCAAAGTTCAGAGTTCATGCTCGAGTGGCCCCCAACCCTTTCTCCCTCGCGTCTTTTACTTCAAGTCTGGCGGGTTATTCCCTCTCTATTTAGACGCCAGGCCTTCCTAAAGGCAGACCTCCATCCGAGTGATGAAGATGGGCCGACTCGTTTCATCTCTGCTTCACCTGCGTTCATCTTCTCAGCTTGCGCGCTTTTACTCGCCGTAGAACATGCGATACAAGGGTGGATGTTATTGATTTGGACTTCATTCGGTTCATAACGGCAACGGCAAAAAATCTATCGAGAGTGTCCATATAGTTGCTTGTCGCCATAAAAAATATCGGAGGAGAGTCATTGTGTGTAAAAAAAAAATATACGTATAGTGCGAACTAGCACGTTTTGTAGCACTGCCGCCGTCGCCACTACCGAGAGAGACTCACCACTACCGGGAGAGGCTCGCAAGGCGCATACCATTGTGCGGTTACAGCTGCCAGTATAGAGTACCAGTGGTGGCGAGATGAACGTTCGCTTGTTTTCGTTCCTTTGCTCTTGATCACACGTCCTCGCCCGGAAGGTTGCTATGTGCTATGTCCCATATGCGTGAGCCTACGCACACCTCTCTGTCTAGCTTCATCGAAGTTGGGCACTCTCGTGGAATTTGGAGCCACCAGAATTAGAACTGAACGCCTAAGCAACACTAGAAGAAAAATGGCGCGAGGTCCAACACATCTTGTTAGAATCTGCATATAGGAAGCGAAGCTGCTGCAATCTTTTATTTTTTTTTTCTTTTAGCGAAACGCCCTGGCTGATGCAACGCCAAATGTCTTCATGGGTACTTTTTTAGGTCGTTTCTGAATGCCTACATTTGTCTCGGAGGTTTTTCTTAGCTGAGATAGAACAAGAAGTTCTATCTATCGTGATATGAGATCTGCACACAAAAAAAGATATCTACATGCTTGAGCTCGTTCAGAGAAAAGCGGTGCGTTTTATTTTTAACAAATATGGACGTTACGATTCTCCGTCGAAGCTCATGACTGATAATGGCATTCAAACCCTAGCAGTTTGTAGACGCTTGGCCCGTTTACTCTTCCTAAACAATATTGCTACTTCTAAGGTGAAAATAACTCCGTCAACTATGATTAAACCGCTAAGCACAAGAAGGAACCGTCACATGCATGCTCATTCCTTTCAGCCTATCTTCGCCAAAACTAATCAGTTCAAGCACAGCTTCTTCCCACGTACTACAATATCCGAATGGAATGCGCTCCCGGAAGCAGTGATACTAGCCAAAAATTTTTCCCAAGCGCTCCAGGAAAGCATCTGTCGCTAAGTATATGCATTGTATGGTGTGCTATGCCTTGACCAATCTGCATTGTACTCCTTTTTATTGTTATTATATTTATTCTTTGTATGTATGTGTAACAGTGTTATGTGTATTGCCAATTGCCCCTCCTGCTTGGGCCACAGACTGGCCTGCAGTATTCGCAATAAAAATAAATAGAAGTGAATCGTGTACACTGTAGGGAGAAAGCAAAAATGAATGCAGGGCCAGAATTACGTAATCGGAAATCACGGGACCACTAGAGGGGGCACGATGGAAGTTAGTTTGATATTTGCCAGAATGTTTCTTGAATTCTTTAAGTGTGACCTGTTCGGTTAGACACTAGCATCAACAATGACAGATATGGACAGCAAAACCAGAAGAGGCTAGCAAAAAAAAAAGAGGGGGGGGGGCGTCGTTTTATACTCAAGGTAAAGAACAGCCCCGTGCTCGACATCAACTGCTTTTTTTTTCTTTTACACGTAAAACAAATATATTCGGGGTTTATGGCACCGTATTGGATTGAACGTAGATGATAGAAAGCGAACGGTGCGTTTCATTTCACAGTGGACTAGTCTAAAGTGCACGTGAACAGAAGCGCACTTAGAACTTGTCTACTTTTCACTGCACAACTTCCGCTCTCTACGCATACGTTATATGCTGCTTCTTTATGCGCGTGAGACTCAATTGAGGTGACCCGACGAACGAGCATTTTCGTAGGTGACGTCACGCTTGTAATGAATGCACTGAAAGTAGTGATACAAGTGCGCTAGAGACCAAAACCTGCTGCCTATACACGCGCCTCCTGTTGAGGCCCGACCACACGTACGGGTTAGCGCACGCGTCAGCGCGTCGGTTGTAGACTCGTTGCCGTGCCCTCTTTCTAGGTAGTGAGAGGGCGCGCCCTCTTCCTTGGTAAATCTAAATCATCCTTGGTGAATCCTTGGTAAATCTTTGGTAAATCTAAATCATCTCCCAGTTTTATACCCAACCAGACAGACTTCTGTCGAATGTTTACGTTCAAGATCTTGACGCGCGTCTAAGCTATCGCACGTTTTCCTCTCTGCGTTACGATGTCACGCGAGGCACGTTCTAACGTGCGTGTCGCGCCGCATTCTCGATTCAGTCTCGATTCTCGACAAGCGTGTTATTCGCATTGAAATGCATTCGCAGAATTCAGTTGCCACTCTGTGCTTCTTGGCTCCTTCGCAGGGTTGGCAACAAACAACCGTGCGCATTCTCAGAACCGTTCACCACGAACGCTGTGTGTCAAACCAATGTCTTGTTTGTGGGTTCCGTCTTATAGATGCTCGAAAAAAAAGAAATGCATGAGTCTTTAGTACACACATTGTTGGGTTGCAAGCTTTGAAAGGTGATTCAATATTTACTTCGTAGAATGTTGTACTTAGTGTCACGGTTGTTGTCACACGGGCCTTGTGGTCTCAAAACGCGAGCTACGTGACGCTTGGCGAGTTGCGAGCATATATACGCATTTTGGGGATGTGACAAACAAGCGGCAAACAAGAAGAATGAAAAAATAGACCATGTGGGGGCTCTCTTCAATGTTCATCGGACAGCACGGGCCAAAAGTTCCTCAAAGCCACTTCCATTGGTAGCTGAATGTGAAGGAACTGAGTGGGTAGGTAGGGAGCGAACGTCTCATTTTGTGGATTTCAAATTTCAATTTCTCTCCGACTCCATGAGGGCATCATGCTTGCGCATTAAGGCTAGCACTTGCGATGGTAAATGCATCCGTTATATCACCCGCTGTTGGTTTTACAGCGAACGCACTGTTTACAATAACTTGCTGAAGTTCTTTGGCCACCCCCAAATGTCTGGCTCTGCTATATACCATGCACGATGTTGTCACAAATTTTCAGTTTTAGTGTTGCTTGCCATATGACTTCATTACACAAACATGCATGTCTTCAGCCATGGTGCTCAAGACGGCCACACCAAGATTGATAGAAAAAAAAAACTCCATGCATCTACAGGAAGTGAATGATGGCGATTGGGTGAAGGTTATTGGGTGAAGGAAGTAGTCCTAAAATAAATAACATCTACGTTGAAGTCGCCGACTTGTGCAAAGGATGGACAGTCGGACTGATGAACGCAGGCACGCATGGGCGAACAGATGGACGGACGAACGCACGGATAGATGCCAGGATGGACGGATGGATGAAGAGCGCAGCTGATCATGTATTGTGCCGCCTTATACTTGATTGATGTATACACAAAGCCGTTTTTTAAAGAGACGTTTCCGTTTTTTCTGTGTAGTTGTTCAGTTTCACTCACCTAAGTCACAGAAGTCAAAGACCCTAGCTTAACCCCCCCCCCCCCTCACTACGGGCCTGAATCTAACGCAGGTAGAACTGCGAGGATTTGACTAGAAACTCATATATAGAGCATGAGTGCGCATGCAACGTGCCTCACATCACGCTTAGCACCAGCATGCCGGGATGGACTTTTCTCCCCTATGTCTCATTTCGTCCTGGAGAGAGAGAGAGAGAGAGAGAGAGAGAGAGAGAGGCAGTGTGAATAATTAACGCGCGAGAGCAGGAGTGGGATTGTCCACTTTTACCGTGCTGCTGTTATACTACCTGCAGCGCAGTGGCTTCACGCTGGAACGAAGATCAGCGTTTGGGTTGCTTTTTAAATCTTTCTTTTGTCTTTTCTGCCGCAGTGCTTCCAGACTGACGATAACATGTGTATGCGTTGCTGCGATCGAACGCCATATTACCTTCGGCGCGAGTCTGATCCCTGAGGGACGCTCCTTTTTGCCTTTTCTCTTCCCTTACTTTCGTCATTCTAAATGTCCGAAGTCGATGCCCCACTTCGCCGTCGTCTAATTTTTGCTGTCGCCTTCTCCCTCACCAGTCGAGCATTTCCTCCACGACTTACTTGCTTATTCCTATATTTATTCTCACCCATCCAGCAGGGGGCAGCGCACGCACATTGCGGAAACGATTTGCGGAAGGACTCGCTTCATGTTGCCATTGTTTCACGCCTCGATTTTAAATATCATGTTTCTTCATTCTTTTTTATACTAATCTACATTTTGGGTTGACTAGCATTTGTGCAGCCGAATATCGCAGAGTAGGCACTTAGAGTGAACGCAATAGCAAACTCAAAAAAGGGGGCATTAGCTCGCCAGGTTTAATGGGAAGCACGGGAAAGAAAAAACGAAAATATTTCTTTTCAACAACCATTACAAGAAATTCCGTGAAGTTTGTGTTTTCGGGAGCAAAATTTTGAGGTCAAGGATTTCATGAAAATCATTCAATACACAAGGACACTAATATATCACGTTTACATCTGTGTTTTTTCGTAGTAATTAAATACTGTTATGCAAAATGTGGAAACTACATCCAATAACGTGCGTAATATCACGACGGTAAAGCTGAAAAATGGTTTTTCTGATGCAAGTGAATTGCCACTTCGCCATACCAGTATCACCTCGCTGGCCGCGAGTACGTGCTAGGTAAGCACGAAAACGCGCAAAGAGATAATGTGGCTTAAAGGCGCCACTCGGAAGTTACCACTTCACAACTAGCCATGACGTCACAAATTTTGACGAGATATACTAGGGTTGACATAGTTCCTAATTGGCAAAAATGAAGTACATTGTCTCCTGAGAGCATCAGACTCTCAACATACCGAGGATCAGGCAGGAAAACAGGAGAGGTAACCGGTGGGGATGTTTACGACTTTAGGGCATAACCAGTATGCTACCGCGCCCACACACAAAAAAATGGGATGGTTATAAGTGTGAAGACAAAGTGATGGAGAGAGGAAGACCGGGCACAACTTCACATAGCGGCTGCCTTTGCGCTACATGGCTTCACTGCAATACACGTCTTCACTACATGTCTACAGGAGCCTGCGCATGCCTTTCATTCCTAATAAAAAGACAATGCCTTCGTTTCTTTAATTCTTGATGACTTTTCAGGTTGACAATCAAAGGTAGTTGCTCGCGAAAGCAGTTCATCTTGCCGATGTCATCAAATGCAAAAAAGCGCGCATCTAATTTTATAATGTCACGTATGGTGATTTTGACGTGAAATCTGTAGATAAAACATTAGGGCTTTCCTTTCATTAAATGCAAACACACGTACTAATAAAATTAACGCCAGCATAGTTTCAAGAGTGCAAGTTTATTCGCATAGGATGGTTAATTGTTTCACTTAAGTATGTCTTTGTGTACACCATAATATAGGATAGCAAATGGGTTTCTAACAACCGCTTAATCTTCCAGCCTTTACTTTTCCGTCCTCCCTTCGTTACTCGTAAAGCAACCGATGTACAGAGTTAAAAAAAAAGGAAACAAAGGTTTTGCGGCATTTCAAAACGCAGTTAAAGGGTGAGGCGCGTTCCCTGCGAGCTAGAAGTGGTGCTTGGTTCTTCTTTATCGCTTTGCAGTTTCTCGAGGAGACGTTGCATTGAGCGTAAAAAGCAAAAAACAAAAGAAAAACTGATACGCCGAGAAAAACGCATTCTTATTTGGGCTCGCTTTCGCGGTCATCTTTTATAGTGGTCGTGGTCTGTGGTCCGCATCGTCAGGCAATTTTCAAAGCCTTAGTCGACCTCCTCACTGTTTGTAGGTGTCTTTTTCTGAACCTCATACGTTTCGCAGCATTGCCATGCAGGAACCGCTACTAAAAAATGAAGCTGCTTAGCAACCTCTAATGGTTGAAGCTCGCCTTTTCAGTGCAAGTAAGAGGCCGGAAATTCATGCTTGCATTACAGAAAAAAAAAACTTCTGTTGTGTCGCGTAGCTATTTCTGTTTCTATTTAGGCTTGTTCCTTTATTTTTCTTTAGATGCTGCGTGGCTAAGCAGTGATGTCGATTTCTTTCCGAAAAGTTGCTAGAGTTCGAGTTCCGTCATCGGAGGCTGCATTTGTATGATGACAAAATGCTGAGGTTACCAGCGCACGGTGCCTTGTGCGTAAATATCATGGAAAGATCTAGCCAAATTTGGATACTACGACAGTGACTTCCTTCATGTCTCTTTCTGATTCTCCGAATTGCTTAATTACAGTGTAAAACTTCTGTTGTACTTTTTCCTGTAAGTATAATTGCAGAAATTGGTCTTTTATAGGTTCTCATTATGGTTACTCTTTGCGACGTTGTAATATCTGTACTTCATCCTAACTGGCAATGTTTCTCTGTCGTCTGAATGCTTTACGTGGTCACCATTTCAGCGCATAGCACTACGAAGGTATCCTCTTAACCCCTTCCCCAGCACAGGGTAGCCAGCCGGCTTATCAACTGGCTAACTTCTCTATCCTTCTTTCTCCTTTCCTCCTCCTCGGTCCGCAAAAGTCGTCAGTTCAGCCTGTAAAAAAAAGAACAATGATTCACCTGAATACTCTTTGGCCCTATTTACCCTCTTCTTTGCCTTACCTGCAAGATGTGAATACGAATACGTTGTTAATTATGTCTCACCAACTCGCTCTAGCTTCAGTTGTGTCATTAGATGGTCACGTTGGTCGTCAAGAATAACCCGTGGTAAGCCACTACGGCTTGCTTCATAATGATATTGTTGTTTAAATGCATAAAAGCCTTAAATTTTGGTTGATTTACTTGGTACGTTATGATGATGATGATCGTAATGAAAAAGTTATTCGGGTTCAGAACATCGTGCATTTTGTTTTACTTTTACCTATGCTAAAATCGACTAGGAGAAGGAGGAAAAAAATTAGCGGGAGAACAGGGAGGGACATTGGCTGGACAAGACCTTCGGGGAGAGTATTAAACATAATATTGTTTTTATATTTTGCTAATGTTATAACATTTACGAGGCGTTGTGACTGCGCCACCTTGGGGATCTGTTGACATGACATACCATATAAAAATTACACCATGTCCAACTAAAGGAAACCATGTTTAGAAGCGAAACAGCAGGCGCTAACGCTTACACTGACGGCGGCGTTGACACCGGCACTAATTGCGGCGTTGCACAGGAGAGAAAACTGGAGAGGCGCAAAGCACACAGCGATGGACTGGTGTTTGCTACAGGCCAATCGCTGTTAATGGGCAACGAGAGACATAAGACTCCAACTGGACGCAGGGACCTGTAGTCCGCCTGTAGGGACCTGTAGTTAACGCACACGCGGAGAATTTTTATTCTTCAGCAACGCACAGGAGAAATTTCCCACCGGCACTACCTTAGAGGTCAAGACCCTATATATATGGGGTAGCCAGTGAATGGGTGTGCAGTATGAGCAGTCACTTTTTCAAAAAAAAAATAGAGAGAGAGAGAGACTCGGCTGCCTGTGTCGGCATTGCGATGCGAGAGGGGGAGGGGCGTGGGAGAGTACAGAGGGGGATGGGACGCGCATGCACAGCGAGGGTTGCCATGCCGCACGCCGTATCGAACCCCGCTTCGCAAATCTAGAAACCTTCGCTGATAATAACGCATGTCACAATGGAATTGATTCATCAAGTCACCATCTACGATTAACATGATCCGACTGTCAGCAACGTGATGGTCTTGAAACAATGTCACACATCGACTGATACTAAAATGGCTGCCCCACAGATGATCCTATGAGCTAAACGCTAGCCTATTTGATTTTGGCGGCAGATCTAGTATGGATAATATAATATACTACGCTCATGAAAAGCAATCAAAGTGCAATGCACGCAATTTTCGAAGAGCGGCTACATCTCGATACTTTAAGAAAATGCCTTTTTCTAAGCCCTGAAAAACATGACTGTATTGTTCCTTAGATATTTAACGAAATACTACTTACGTTATGCAACTTCATCAGATTGCTCTCCAATATATTCGCCCCTTTCATCAAATGCTGTCACGTTCTCCTTCTAAATTAATGAAAATTTTAGAAAACAAGCCTTGCTCATTTTTCCTCGGAAGTAAATTGAAACCTTAGCTTTCCTCGAAGGTCAGTAAATTAAAGATCATAAGGTAATATATGTAATTATTGCGGACGTTTACATCCCATTGCTACCACTAATTTTGCATTTCATTCCGTTGCAGTAATATCGAAAGCTTGTAGAAAGAAATTCAGAATTTGGTGATTCACTACTACAGTATAATAAATAGGAAAATGCTGGTGCATTGTGCACAGCCAACTGTTCGAAGTCCGCATGCTAATCGAATCAATTTTATGCAAATCACGCAGCTGAAGTTTTTGGAACTAAAGAATATAGCCGGAGAAATCCCAGTGTCGAAATGTTAGGTTCATATGTTAGGTTCATAAATATTTTTGTTTAATATTTGAAAAATTTAAATGAAAGTACGTATACTTCAAAAAATACAATAAAATATAATCTCTTCTCTCACCTGCCCATTTGTCTCGAGTAAGACAGCGAGCACGATGCAGTCTCCAGTATGCAAAATACGTTCTTTATTTCATTTTGATTCCGTAATTGTTGCATATGGCAAAAGGCAGCGACATAAGAAGGAAACACAAAATGGTGCTATGAAATTTAACAAACTCGCCCAAACTTGAGATCTTGTAAGCTCATTTTCAGTTTCAGTGTATTGAGCATAATTATCTATCGCTGTAAATGAAGTTAGACATACAGAACAAGGTCGCTTAGTGAAGACACCGATATGATGCATCTTGTTATACTTTTTATTAAAATGGAAGTAATTTCGAAGAATGGAAAGTACAGTTTTTTCCCCACATATTGGAAAACATTAACAACGACGAATAGAACAAAAAAAGTGAAGAAAATAAAAAAAAACAGCGTGAAATTAGGCTATTACTGAGTGAAGAAAATGACAATTAGGACGCTTTAATTACTATAGACAACGTTTGAAAGAGTGAACTTAGTGATCCTGAAAAAGCTTGAAAGAGAGAGAGATTAGTGGAGGTATCATGGTATAGATACATCGTAAGGGTTTCTAACTGCGCTATAAAAGCTTTTGCGATGATCAGCAAACTATCCCGATTGGTGCTTTACTCGATGGTATGGAGATATATATCTATATAAAAAGCAATAGCATTTATTGTTACTGGAGTATAAAAACGACCCCTAACAAAAATAACAACGCGCATATTCGACACAGAACCATCTCGTCAGTATTGTAAGCGCATTAGAACCCGTACAATTTGTTCAATTAAGTAGGTACACTAAAATATTTTTGCCCATTGAGTGACAGTAGCCTTCTACGTTCAGGAATAAAATATCTGCAGCTGCAAACGTAGCCAAATAAGGAACTAACTAAACCGTATAGACTACATTATAAAGTTAATTAGATTTCATGTGAACTTCATTACTCGTCAAATGGTTGATTGTTTTGAGACAAATAAGTTACTACATTTCTAGACATAAAAACTGGAGTTGACGACGACATTAACGGAAAATTATAGGCTGAATGACAAGAATATATACAAAAAAAATGAAGACCGCTGCATACACGACTTCCAGAGCAGCTTCATGGGCGAGTCTCAGTGCCTCGACTATTCTATTGGCTAAGGTACTCGGCCGCTGACTCGCAGGTCACGGGTTCGAATCCCGCCTGCGGCGGCTACATTTCCGATGAAGGCGAAAATATTGTAGGCCCTTGTGCTCAGATTTGGGTACACGTTAAAGAACCCCAAGTGGTCAAAATTTTCGGAGCCCTCCACTACGTCGTCTCTCATAATCATATAATGGTTTTGGGACGTTAAACCCCACATATCAATCAATTATTCTCACAATTTTCATTTTGTTTGAAAGGACAATGGAGGCCCTATTCGCAAATAAAATGAAGTGCGCAAGGCCGTCATTGAAGCCATCGCCAACATTGAACGTCTAATACATCTGGAGCGTCCGTCAGTAAGTAAATTACGATATATTCATCAAGTTTTGATTGATCATTACAAGCTTCTTAAAGAAATTGTCAAGGAAGTAGAAGACATAGTTCATATTGATCGCTTGAAAAATGAGACAGGCGAGGCAGAGCTTTATGAACACCAGATAATTCTAGTAAAGGTCAGAGTGGAATATAGGATCGCGCACGTACTAAATGCCCAACAAGCTCACCTGGAGGCCATGAGGCAAATGATTTGGACGGCAGTACAAGCTAACGTGCACTCTTTGTATGTGGCGTCACCATCTAGCATCTCCTTCTTCAGCAGCATTCTTCTTCTACGGAAACTAGAAGACTCAGATCGTAACGAGCATTCAAGCACGCACAGATTCGCTATTTCGAAGGAATCGGCCCACGCCTTTGAAATTCCCGTCAGCGTACACCATGAATGAAGCAAAGGACACGACAGTTACAACAACTCGAGTAGATATGGTGGAGGGACAAAGTTCTAATAAGGAAAAGCGGGAAGCCTCTCAAGATCTAAAAGAGCATTCACGGGATGTTAAGATTGGGTGCAAGCTAAAGCCAACAGATTCAGATGTTGCACAGTCCTCACAGCCACGCGTAGAAATGTCTGACAGAAGCAAATCAAGACGCATTCAAGCGAAAAGAAGCAAGAGAAAAACTGCGAGGGCAGGGGAGCCTGCTGTTTGTATTAGTCCTAAGGGCTCTACGAGTAACCTACAAACATCAAGAAGGAGATGAATGCGAACCGTACAAGCTACCTGACTGCCTAATAAGTACATTGAGACATAGACACAGCGGTGAATGAAGCAATCAAATCCGGGATGGAGGAAGAAGGATGATGCTTCCAAGGTGAACACAGCCAAGGCCAGAAATTCAAAAGCAAAACTACCCAAACTGAGCTACACCAGAAGCTCACCGAAGAAACCATGTTTCTTCCTGCGAAACCTGATCATCGAGAGCGCAAGTTAACCGAAGGTGACACGTTCAAAGGCGCGTATATGGAACAAGCGTCGGAGGCACCGTTAAAAAAACCAGGTGCAAGAGCAAACCCGGATCGTTCCACGTGGATTGACTTGGACCTCAAACACGACAGTTACAACAAATCAAGTGGATTGACGAGCATTGTGTGTTTAGTTTTTACAGCAACTGTAACAATGTTCATCATGAGGCCACACTGTGGAGGCGTGCAGGATGTTGCAAATTGTGTAGAAGACGAAGAGCGACATTATTATCATTGAGGAATCAGATTACTGTTGTGGGGTCTTGTTGTGGCGAGCGAGCGCCACGCGACATTCTTGGAGTGAAAGGACACAGTAGACGCGGTCGGTACAAACCAAACAACATACATACATTTATTTACCAATTTACAACGACGATATTGTCCGTCAAATGATACATAAATCGTGATCAACCCACTAAGACATCCTTGCACACAATTCCCATACACTCCAAAACATGACAAACACAATAACACAACAAACACAAAATAACATGACAAATCGACTTTTTCTCAACACGCATCACTTGTCCTGCCTTCTTTTTTCGCTAGTCATTCATACATTTTGCTGAGCGCATCTTATTAAAATGTCATACTAACTAACCCAAGCCCTATAGTCCAAGATTTTCCAAACGGTATCTTTCTTTAAATTGCTTTCTCTTACTCACTGATTCATTGTCTCTCTTTCTTTGCGTCTGTTTATTTCTCTCTTTCCCATCTTTCAGTTTAGCTCTCTGTTTTCTCGCTTTAATCTCTATCTTTCTTTCTACATTTTTTTTCTTTATGTGTCTCTTTCGCGTGTTTTACGAGTTCTTTACTGAGCAGTGCTTTCCCCTTACGCGGGCACTGCCTGTATTAGAGCTTGCCCAATTACTATGGTGCATAGAACATTTAGTTTTCTTCAGACACTAAAGTTTTTATGGCCGGCTTAAAAGGCTCCGCTGTTAATAAAAGTAACCCTATACACCCGAGGTAAAAAGAAAACTAAATAAAGGACAGAATATTTGATAGCACAGACATTTAATAAGCGGGCAGCGAATGCTACCGGTGTGTTCGAAGGATGTCTTCTAAAAAAAACAAAAAACGTGCCACTGAAAAATGTTGGTCAGAAATCTAAACCTTTCTTGAGTGTGTGATGTAAAAATATGTACGAGTATTTTACGGCGCAGAATTTATGACAAAACATGAGAATTTGAAAATGCGCGCGGGCAGCCATCTTGTATCTTCGCCTTTTTCGATGCTGTAGTGCCCTTTCACGCTTCATCGCTCTTCGAAGAGTGCTCTTGTTTGGGGAGCGCGCACTTCTTCAATGGGACCGGTTGGTCGTGAGGAGCACGCCAAGAAACCGGCATGAAATCGAATGGAAGGCATCGCTACGAAAGAGACGTTTATGTCCGTTTAGGCGTCGAGCGACAGATCGATAGCGGTGACAATCAGGTGAAAAACGGCCGTCATCAAGAATTACGTCATGTATTAGTGCTGCTTCGGGTTAGTTTTGTCGCGATTGCCTTCGTTGTTCGTATGTCACCTGCTACAGGCATGACAATTTTTTTATGGGAGTCACGCAAGCACCTCTAGATGCGTGCTACCCTCCGTGCACAAACCCAGGTTATCTATGTTCCTACACCATCGCTTTTCTTTTGTCTTTTTTTTCCTTTCTCAACGCCACCCAGATACTTTTCTGGTTAATACAACAGGAATGCCGCAACGTTCGAGCTTCACACCAGACAGTGACAAAAGCGCTGGTGAAGCTCCTGCGGCCAATCTGCATAGCTGACGACTATGACGCGCGCGCGCGCGCGCGCGCGCGTGTGTGTGTGTGTGTGTGTGTGAATGCATGTGTGCATGCGCGCGTGCGTGTGTGTTTGTGTTGTATTTCCTTTTATAGATCATATTCTTTCGCACAATCTTTTCCTTCCTACCTTTCTTTCGCCCCTACTTTTATCCCAGGGCAGGGTAACAAACCTTATATTTATCTCCCGGTTAACCTACCTGCATTTCAGGTAACCTTTACCTCTCTCTCCACATTTTTATTTCTCCTTTTTTTCTCTTTATTTTGCACTTTAAGAACAAAATATGGAAAATTCTCGTTAATTTCTAACACATACACATCTAGTTCTATAGGCAATGTTATGCATTATTGTTTGTGAAATCGTTCTTTTAAAAAGTTTTTTTTTCGCTGAGTACCGCTGTTCACAGAGTAGGTGGAATATATAAAAATCACATCATCTCTCCAAAGGTGATCGTGGGGTGATGCGGAGCACCGTGTTAGTGCAGTGCGACCAGTCGGCTATTTTCAATGAAGAAGCTCGCTAGCAGACGCAGCCTGCGTCGTCCTTGCGAGGCACCGCGGTGAGGAAAGCTTAGAGCAGAGGGGGTTAGCGAGCGTTGGTTAGCAAAGGCTCCCTGCGTCAGCGTGGTTAGGCAAGAGAGGGAAGATAAGGAGAGAGAGAAAGAGAGGAGGAGACGCTAGTGCGCAATGGGGCAGCGAGAGCAAGTAGGTGGTAGGAGAGAAGGGCAGATAGTATAGTTTACTATAGTACAGAGCAACGCGCAGCTGTTGTAGAGAGGGAAGGAGTAGAGTCGCGCATGCGTAATATGAGTGCGGACTAAGGAGGTGTGACATACCACCGAACAAAGGATGCTTCGCATCTAAAAACAAAACGGCAGAAAAATAACTGTACTCGAGTATGCATACCAGACCTATGTGTATTAAGGGAACAAGGCAAAGTTACGTTTAATTGATCGATATGTGGGGTTTAATGCCTCAAAACCACCATATGATTATGAGAGACGCCGTAGTGGAGGGCTCCGGAAATTTCGACCACCTACGGTTTTTTAACGTGCACCCAAATCTGAGCACACGGGCCTACAACATTTCCACCTCCATCAGAAATGCAGCCACCGCAGCCGAAATTATGTTTAGAGAAGCAATTAAATTTACTATCTTCCAGTTTGGCATCAAAACGGAGGCGTACCAAAGGGGGCCGAATGCGTAAGAAAGTGGAACGATATTTTGTAATGTGCTTTGAGGACATGTTAAATGACAATAGGCTGTTCTTTCAATTTTCAATGTTTATATCCGACATCATGATAGGGTAGGCAGTGTTATTACCGGCTACGTCGACATCATGAAATCAATGCTTCATAATATTACTGTGGACACAGCTCTAGTTGGTTGTTGTTACTGTATAATCAGGAGCACGTGGCAAACTTATCTGAAGAACTACTCTATTGCGCAGGTGCCATTTATAATTTGTAAAAGATTATTACTGCACATTTATCTTCGGAGTCGCTTTTGAAATAGAAATGGGTTCTTCGTGCCGAGTATTTTAGGATCCGTCTTTTTACATCCTAATTACTAGCTCACGTTTTGTCTCGATCAAACTTCAGTTAGACCGAAGTTTTTTTTTTCTTACAAAATATTCTTACTACGCATTTCATGATTTATTGATTCATATGTGGGGTTTAACGTCCCAAAACCACCATATGATTATGAGAGACGCCATAGAGGAGGTCTCCGGAAATTTCGACCACATAGGGTTCTTTAACGTGCACACAAATCTGAGCACACGGGCCTACAACGTTTCCGCCTCCATCGGAAATGCAGCCGACGCCGCCGGGATTCGATCACGCCACCTGCGGGTCAGCAGCCGACTACCTTAGCCACTAGACCATCGCGGCGGGGCTACTACGCATTCCAATACGGATGTTTGGACATACTTGCTGTAGCTCAGGTAGTTCTACAAGTGATGATTTTTGACCGAAAATTGAGCTTTATCGTAATAACAGTCGTCATTGTTTCGTAAGACTCTGGTATTATCTCTACACTCCGGTTGTCACATTGGCCATTAATGCGTTCAAATTACAACACAGCACCCTCCGCTTTTATTCTCGTGGTACTCATTACTTATGCGATTAACTTACGCCGTGATTTGGATCACAATATGGATGTGACTACTAACGCTTCATTACGAAAGTTGTGACTGAAGAGAATTCGAACTTTATCAGTTCCATTTGCACTCATTTTTCTAGTCTTAAAGCTCATTCTAGCTTCATGGAAAGACGAGCCTCTGTTTCTTTAACGGTTCACACTCGACGCTTTCCTTGTGTTGCAACTTTGAATGCACTTTGTGTTTTAAACAACACTGTAGCTCTTCTAAAACTTTCTTTAAACTACACACTTAGTGTTATGGCGGTTTCACTGCGTCGAAATGCGAGGGCTCTTGTGCGTTTGGCATCCACATCTTTTATTTGAAGACAGGCAGCCCATAATACAAAATAGTTTTGGAAAAAGTGAAGCCGAAGTGCCGAAACTTCTAAAGCACTTTGACAAAGACGTTGCGAGGACACGAAGTCATTGCGAAAGTTTCTTAGAACTTTTTCAACGTCTCCGAGTTACTCTCTTGGGTTGTTAATAAGCGGTAATGCATCTCAGAACGTGGTTCAGTGCCGTGACTGGTTCGGTATGGCAAACTTTATCGAGGTCTTCCAGAGAGTGTCTCAATACACAGCAGGCCGCTCATATATTAACCAAAGGGCTCGTTGCAGTGATGCCTACGTGTGAAATCTACATGGAAGATTCATTTTCGGCTAAATGGTTGTAACGTTGATTTCAGGTGATCAAATTTGGCGGATTAAGTTCATGACTCCTACAGACCAAATTTAATATGTGCTATAGAGAGGGCCACTCGATGTGGTTCAAAGCTCCGGGGAGTAAAGTCAGGGAACCTAACAGGGTCGGAACTACCAATCTGGCGAGCTCATTTTCCGTCAGGGATTTCAAAAGCAAAGGAGACTACCCCATGCCGAAAAGAAAAAAAAAGTTCAGGCAAAACATATCTGCGGTGATGGCGTAAGTTAAACGACAGCCACTTGTACAGCACACATATACTTACATTATGACCAATTGAATAGACGGCTCAATTTTTTACTATATGAACAAATTGCGTATCTTGAAAGACCATATAATACTCGACGTGCAAGCTGGGCGTATTACTACACCAAATTTACCAGTGCTAATAAAAATCCCACATAGGAATTCTGCGTATTATGCAGAGAGGGGGTAATTGCACAAATTTATTCTATTCACTTTATTTTGCCACAACTAACAAAATTAAAACTTTCAAGTATTTAGAATGTGTTCTTTTCAGTGAGAACAGTTAAAAATTAGTGGTTTAATGAGTATTTTGTATTTTAATAACCTCGTTATTGCAATGGTGTATTCGTCACTGTGAGTACGAATCTGAAGTAGGATGGCAGGCAGGTCAATTTAGTTGAAATGCATGGTAATTTAACAACAGCGCTAATTACAGCGCTGTATGATCTTGGTCCCGTGGTCCCGTCTACCGTATATTATGCTGCTGTTGTCCAAGTGCTTTGATCTTTGATATATATATATATATATATATATATATATATATATATATATATATATATATATATATATATATATATATATATATATATATATATAGAACTTGAAGGGAAGGCACGACAGCTCCGGGTATTTTCAATATTGAATGAACTTGCAAGTAGCACATTTGAAAAGGAAATCGTATTTACTAACGTTTCGGCCGTGGCACGGCCTTCGTCAGAGTAAGTAGGTATGATACAATGCAGCCGCTTTTATAGGCTCACGTGATGAACTCTTGGTATAGCAGCTAGGACAATCAAAGTAAAAAAAAATGGTAATCTGTCAGAACCTTGTGTTGACATGACTGACATGTGACGGGTGCATGAATATACAAGTTTCAAATTTCCTTGCGCATCGACACGCGGGGCACAGTATGGTTGGCAGGACATGTAAAAGAGCTCTGAAGTAAAGAAACCACGGTTGACTAATATACATTTTAATATACACTAAAATATTTACTAATCTAAGAACTCGTGTTGTTATAGTGCGAGGCAGGTGAGCTTTCCTACGTTTTCATTGATACCTGAACGAATGGTTTTAAATTTGTGGATCAAGAAGGATTCCCTCACTTCCCTATCGTGGTTTGTCTTGAAACCGGACTGAATAATAATGGCCCTAATTTTGTCGAAACCATGGCCAGGCATACTGACGTGCTTCGACAGCGGTAGATTAGGGAGGCTTACGGCATGTGCACGGTGATTATTAAAACGAATTCTGGAACTTGTCTCTGTTTGAACTATGTACTGAGCTCCGCATGTTGAACACTCGAGAAGATAGATGACGTTGATACTATCACACGTGTAGTTCCCATTTATCTTTAAAGAAAAACTGGACGATGTACTTAAAACTGTTTTAGATGTCGTCATGTGCGCGCACACTTTGCAACGTGGTTTGTTGCAGGGGTGACAGCCTTCATGTTGTGAACATGTGGTTTTAGATGAGGTTAGTAAATCACGAAGGTTCCGCGACCGCCGGTAGACCACGCGTGGTTGTTCTGTAAAGATTCCTTTGAGCCGCTCGCTCTGTATTAAAATGTTGAAATGTTTCTTTAAGATATGGTTCACATTTGGAGCTGAGGCCGCATGTGTCAAAATTAGATTAGTCCGCGAACAATCTTTGGGTCTTTTGTTAGTACTCAGCAGGTCTGAACGGTCGAGCTCTTCTGCACGTTTGATGGCGTCTGTGATTATGCTGGCCGGATAGCTCTGTTTTTCGAGCGCGCTCCGAAGTTGTTCGCAGTGGCGGGAAAATTCGCTGCTATCAGAGCATATTCTTTTAAAACGGACTGCTTGGCTGTAGGGAATACTAGTTTTGTTGTGTTTCACGTGACTACTACTAAAGTGAAGATATTGCTGCCTATCCGTGGGTTTCCTGTAAAGATTAGTTATCAGCTTCCCGTTACGTAGAGTGATCATGACATCAAGGAAGCTTATGTTCACAGGTCAATATGAGTGCGAAAAAGAAATCGCCGGATGAGCATTGTTAAGATCTGCTATGAAAGAAAGAAGTTGCGATTCACTATGGTGCCAGATTAGGAAAATGTCGTCGATGAACCGCTTATAGTAAAATGGCTTATATTCACAATTTGCAAGAAATTTGTTTTCAAGGAGCCCCATAAATATGTTTGCGTAGTTTGGTCCAATTCTTGTGCCCATAGATGTACCGCTAACTTGAACATAATGTGTCCCATCAAATTCGAAATTAAGTTCAAGAATGAGCTTAAGCAACGTAGCTAACGTAGATGCGGAAACTAATTTGTTGGCGTTGCAATCGTTGTACGCGCAGATAACTGTCTCGATGCCATCTGAGTGAGGGATATTAGTATATAGTGACGTGACATCTAACGTAACGAGAAACGAATTTTGAGGAACCTGTAGGTCAACAATATCTGGTAGAAAGTGATTGGTATCTTTAACGTAAGAAGAAAAGCTGGACGGAATGGTGTTGATGAGGCCATCTACACAACGGGAAAGGTTCTCAGTCACTGTTCCAATTCCAGAAATTATCGGTCTACCGGGATTATCTCTCTTATGAATTTTGGGAAGAAGGTAAAACCTGCCAGCTACTGGGCTCAACGGTATTAGGGATTTCAAAGTGCCATAGCTCATTTCTTTATCATTGAAGAGCGCAGTCAAAGTATCACGAACAATATCTTTGAACTCGTTTGTTGGGTCATGATCTTGCCGCTTGTAATATGATGCATCACTGAGCTGCCTATGACTTTCGCTGATATATTTGCTTCTGTCCATTACAACAATGGCGCCTCCTTTATCTGCAGGTTTTATAATTATGTCATTACGACTAGCGAGGGATTCAATTGCTTGTTGCTCTCTGTCAGTAAGGTTGCGGTGCAATGGTGTACGTTCTTTATATGCCTGCATGACATCGCGTTGTACAGCTCTGATATAAAGGTCCAGATATTTGTCTCTTTGGGAGGGGGGTGTTCAATGAATGCTTGTAAGATGGCAATGATGAGCTATATATATATATATATATATATATATATATATATATATATATATATATATATATATATATATATATATATATATATATATATATAAGGGAAAGAAGTGTATACCTAAGGGCTTGTTTTTTCGTGTTTTAACACAATATTAATGAGATCTAACACACAGTAATGCCAAGAAATGTACAGGGGGAGTTATTAGAACCAATGGAATGTAAGTAAGAAGAAAGAAAAGTGGATGAAAAAAAAATATATATACATATATATGAATTCTTATGAAGGCCAGACTCTAGGCCGAAACGTCGAAATAAACCACGTTGTGACCGCTCACAGAGGATCTACTTGACTATATGCAACGCTACGGCCACTCAACCACCATGCCTGCCTTTATATATATATATATATATATAATATATATATATATATATATATATATTAAGTTCAAGAATGAGCTTAAGCAACGTAGCTAACGTAGATGCGGAAACTAATTTGTTGGCGTTGCAATCGTTGTACGCGCAGATAACTGTCTCGATGCCATCTGAGTGAGGGATATTAGTATATAGTGACGTGACATCTAACGTAACGAGAAACGAATTTTGAGGAACCTGTAGGTCAACAATATCTGGTAGAAAGTGATTGGTATCTTTAACGTAAGAAGAAAAGCTGGACGGAATGGTGTTGATGAGGCCATCTACACAACGGGAAAGGTTCTCAGTCACTGTTCCAATTCCAGAAATTATCGGTCTACCGGGATTATCTCTCTTATGAATTTTGGGAAGAAGGTAAACCCTGCCAGCTACTGGGCTCAACGGTATTAGGGATTTCAAAGTGCCATAGCTCATTTCTTTATCATTGAAGAGCGCAGTCAAAGTATCACGAACAATATCTTTGAACTCGTTTGTTGGGTCATGATCTTGCCGCTTGTAATATGATGCATCACTGAGCTGCCTATGACTTTCGCTGATATATTTGCTTCTGTCCATTACAACAATGGCGCCTCCTTTATCTGCAGGTTTTATAATTATGTCATTACGACTAGCGAGGGATTCAATTGCTTGTTGCTCTCTGTCAGTAAGGTTGCGGTGCAATGGTGTACGTTCTTTATATGCCTGCATGACATCGCGTTGTACAGCTCTGATATAAAGGTCCAGATATTTGTCTCTTTGGGAGGGGGGGTGTTCAATGAATGCTTGTAAGATGGCAATGATGAGCTATATATATATATATATATATATATATATATATATATATATATATATATATATATATATATATATATATATATAAGGGAAAGAAGTGTATACCTAAGGGCTTGTTTTTTCGTGTTTTAACACAATATTAATGAGATCTAACACACAGTAATGCCAAGAAATGTACAGGGGGAGTTATTAGAACCAATGGAATGTAAGTAAGAAGAAAGAAAAGTGGATGAAAAAAAATATATATACATATATATGAATTCTTATGAAGGCCAGACTCTAGGCCGAAACGTCGAAATAAACCACGTTGTGACCGCTCACAGAGGATCTACTTGACTATATGCAACGCTACGGCCACTCAACCACCATGCCTGCCTTTATATATATATATATATATATATATATATATATATATATATATATATATATATATATATATATATATATATATATATATATATATATTAAGTTCAAGAATGAGTTTTAGCAGCGCGAAAAATGCACGAAGGACAAGAAAAGGACGAGACAAGCACTGACTTCCAACTAAAATTTTATTGACGGGAAGGCCGTTAATATGCAATGGAGCACAACGAGTGAAAAATGACAAATTTTAAGATACAATTATCACCGATCGCTATGCCTGCTGCGCCGACCCTCGCACTTCAAGAAACATATCTCTTTATCTGATAGGGCGACTGATGGCTTGCTTACGCATGCGCTGCTTTCAAGCTCCATTTGAGCAGCCTCATAAATTATACGCACGTTTTCCTCTTTAATCTTGCATAGAACTGTTGTTTTTTCAAACAGCGGAGTGCACCCACACGTGCTCACGTGTTGCGCTAAGAAGCCATCTTTTCCGCCACGAACATTATTGGCGTGTTCCCGTAAGCGATCGTTTAAGCATCTGCCCGTCTGGCCCACGTAACATGCACCGCAAGAAAATGGGGTCCTGTAAACGACGCCTAACGCGCAGTCCACAAACTGCGTCCTGTGCCTAACCATACACCGTTTTCCCAAACTCTTTACAGGGCAGGTCCTGTTTGTCAACTGGGACAACTTATCAGGGGCACTGAAGACCACTTTCACATTGAGGCGCTGTCCAATTTTCTTAAGGCGGTGTGACACGGAATGCATGTACGGAATAACTGCCACTTTTTCCCGCTTTTCCGCTGTGGTGCCATCTCTGTTGCCGTCAGTGCCCAATCGTTTCCTTTTTCTGTGCATTGCCTCCGCCACAGAAATGAGCAAAGTGCGCGGGTACCCTTCTCTTTCTAGGCGCTCCGACTGTGCCAGGAGACTAGCTTCTAAGACGTGGTGACAAGACCTCTCTAAAGCATTGTGAAAACATGATTGAACAATGGCTCTCTTTACTAATTTGCTATGCGCAGACGAGAACGGAAGAACAGGCTTCTGCGAGCGAGGCTCGTAACACCAGCACGTGTGGTTCTCCAAAAAAGAAATCTTTAGGTCAAGAAAGCGGATGCTATCCCTTTCCGGCGTCTCGTGCGTCACCACGAGTGGATAGAGGCATTCGCGAAAGATTTGCAACACCTGCATGACCTTGGAATGAAAGGTCTCTAAATCACAGCTCAAAATTAACAGATAATCATCCACATACCGAAAGGACTTTACTACAGAAAGTTCACCGAGCTTCTCATTCAGTACCCTATCACATTTGGCTAATAGCAAGTCACTTAGAAAAGGAGCTATGGACGATCCTATTGAGACACCTTCTTTCTGTATATATGTTTTTCCGTTCCATTCTACAAACGTTGATGTGATGTACAAAGATAAAAGTTCTAAGAAACCTTTGGACGACATACACGTGGTGTTCTGAAATGGCACCGCGCCGAAACTGTCAATGCATTCATC
This sequence comes from Rhipicephalus annulatus, assembly GCA_013436015.1. Lineage (NCBI taxonomy): Eukaryota > Metazoa > Arthropoda > Arachnida > Ixodida > Ixodidae > Rhipicephalus > Rhipicephalus annulatus. Next base: position 36,545 of record WOVY01008046.1, read on the forward strand.
AATGCACGCTAACAAATCTTTGTGCGGAAGAGAGTAATAAAGGTCTTTTATGTCTATCGAAAAAGCTCTCAACCTCGCGCCTGGATGCTGCTTCAGAAAGTTGACGACTTCTCCAGAGTTTAATATTCTGAAGGGGTCTTCCACAGGGAGCAATTTCAGTTTATCTTGCAAAAACCGCCCTAGTTCATACTGCCAGGAATTCCTTTCCGAGACGATTGTGCGGAAAGGTGCTCCTTCTTTGTGAGTCTTGGTTGTAAAGAACATGTTTAAGGACAGCTTGTCACTTTTGCCGATTTCTCGCGCCAGAACCGGCAAATCTAACTCGGAGCACAGATTCTTCGCCTTCGATCTGATTTTAGCAAGATTAATGCCTTCGCACACACGAAAGACGGTCGAAATTGCTTGGTGGGGCCTTTTCAAAGTACAGGCCTCTCGGTAACACAGCGAACCCCTCCCTCTTTGTCCGAAGGTACAACACAAAGAGCATTGTCTATGAGGTAAGCGGCAACTTTACCTACAGGTACGCCACTGTTAGCTGGCTTACCCCGTAAAAGAACGTCGAGGCCTTCTGAAACACATCTGTCGGTGTCTTCTGGTGGAGCACAGTTCGCGACCTGGCGTACAGAAATGCACAGAAAAAGGAAACGACCTGGCGTAATGCACAGAAAAAGGAAACGATTGGGCACTGACGGCAACAGAGATGGCACCACAGCGGAAAAGCGGGAAAAAGTGGCAGTTATTCCGTACATGCATTCCGTGTCACACCGCCTTAAGAAAATTGGACAGCGCCTCAATGTGAAAGTGGTCTTCAGTGCCCCTGATAAGTTGTCCCAGTTGACAAACAGGACCTGCCCTGTAAAGAGTTTGGGAAAACGGTGTATGGTTAGGCACAGGACGCAGTTTGTGGACTGCGCGTTAGGCGTCGTTTACAGGACCCCATTTTCTTGCGGTGCATGTTACGTGGGCCAGACGGGCAGATGCTTAAACGATCGCTTACGGGAACACGCCAATAATGTTCGTGGCGGAAAAGATGGCTTCTTAGCGCAACACGTGAGCACGTGTGGGTGCACTCCGCTGTTTGAAAAAAACAACAGTTCTATGCAAGATTAAAGAGGAAAACGTGCGTATAATTTATGAGGCTGCTCAAATGGAGCTTGAAAGCAGCGCATGCGTAAGCAAGCCATCAGTCGCCCTATCAGATAAAGAGATATGTTTCTTGAAGTGCGAGGGTCGGCGCAGCAGGCATAGCGATCGGTGATAATTGTATCTTAAAATTTGTCATTTTCACTCGTTGTGCTCCATTGCATATTAACGGCCTTCCCGTCAATAAAATTTTAGTTGGAAGTCAGTGCTTGTCTCGTCCTTTTCTTGTCCTTCGTGCATTTTTCGCGCTGCTAAAACCCAAGTATGCCATACCAACTAGCCCAGTCAACCGCTCTATTACGTTACATTTCTAGTCAAACGGGCTCTTTTCTGTGTGTCCCTCTACATCCATCCGTGGTAATTACCCTCATCGCCATCGCAACATGTCGAGCTCGCGTCTTCACTTTTTGCATCCGCTCGAAGCAGCTGCCCCCGGAGGTGAAGCTTGTTTTTGGTGGTTTCCAGCCCTCGATTGGCCATGGCACGAGGGTGTGCAAGATACTCAGGGCGGAATGGCTCCGGCAAGCAAGAATGTACAGGGATGCACTTTTCCTTCCTCTTCTCCATGAGCAACATGTCATGCACAGGAAAACAAGATGGCGAGAGTACACAGGCCGCATTGACCACGTGGTAGACTATCTTTGGCAAGGTGAATTACGGAGGCTCCGGTCCCAGTTTTCAACGACGCGACGTGGGTCTACTGGTGTCGTTCATACGTGTGGTGACGTAGCCCTTCCAGACTTCGTCATGAAGACGTTGGGTCTAGGCCCAAAGTTCGCGGTTGAGAAGAGGCGGACACCCACTGAACTTTTGGCCACTGTACGCCAGGTCGCGAACTGTGCTCCACCAGAAGACACCGACAGATGTGTTTCAGAAGGCCTCGACGTTCTTTTACGGGGTAAGCCAGCTAACAGTGGCGTACCTGTAGGTAAAGTTGCCGCTTACCTCATAGACAATGCTCTTTGTGTTGTACCTTCGGACAAAGAGGGAGGGTTCGCTGTGTTACCGAGAGGCCTGTACTTTGAAAAGGCCCACCAAGCAATTTCGACCGTCTTTCGTGTGTGCGAAGGCATTAATCTTGCTAAAATCAGATCGAAGGCGAAGAATCTGTGCTCCGAGTTAGATTTGCCGGTTCTGGCGCGAGAAATCGGCAAAAGTGACAAGCTGTCCTTAAACATGTTCTTTACAACCAAGACTCACAAAGAAGGAGCACCTTTCCGCACAATCGTCTCGGAAAGGAATTCCTGGCAGTATGAACTAGGGCGGTTTTTGCAAGATAAACTGAAATTGCTCCCTGTGGAAGACCCCTTCAGAATATTAAACTCTGGAGAAGTCGTCAACTTTCTGAAGCAGCATCCAGGCGCGAGGTTGAGAGCTTTTTCGATAGACATAAAAGACCTTTATTACTCTCTTCCGCACAAAGATTTGTTAGCGTGCATTGATGAATGCATTGACAGTTTCGGCGCGGTGCCATTTCAGAACACCACGTGTATGTCGTCCAAAGGTTTCTTAGAACTTTTATCTTTGTACATCACATCAACGTTTGTAGAATGGAACGGAAAAACATATATACAGAAAGAAGGTGTCTCAATAGGATCGTCCATAGCTCCTTTTCTAAGTGACTTGCTATTAGCCAAATGTGATAGGGTACTGAATGAGAAGCTCGGTGAACTTTCTGTAGTAAAGTCCTTTCGGTATGTGGATGATTATCTGTTAATTTTGAGCTGTGATTTAGAGACCTTTCATTCCAAGGTCATGCAGGTGTTGCAAATCTTTCGCGAATGCCTCTATCCACTCGTGGTGACGCACGAGACGCCGGAAAGGGATAGCATCCGCTTTCTTGACCTAAAGATTTCTTTTTTGGAGAACCACACGTGCTGGTGTTACGAGCCTCGCTCGCAGAAGCCTGTTCTTCCGTTCTCGTCTGCGCATAGCAAATTAGTAAAGAGAGCCATTGTTCAATCATGTTTTCACAATGCTTTAGAGAGGTCTTGTCACCACGTCTTAGAAGCTAGTCTCCTGGCACAGTCGGAGCGCCTAGAAAGAGAAGGGTACCCGCGCACTTTGCTCATTTCTGTGGCGGAGGCAATGCACAGAAAAAGGAAACGATTGGGCACTGACGGCAACAGAGATGGCACCACAGCGGAAAAGCGGGAAAAAGTGGCAGTTATTCCGTACATGCATTCCGTGTCACACCGCCTTAAGAAAATTGGACAGCGCCTCAATGTGAAAGTGGTCTTCAGTGCCCCTGATAAGTTGTCCCAGTTGACAAACAGGACCTGCCCTGTAAAGAGTTTGGGAAAACGGTGTATGGTTAGGCACAGGACGCAGTTTGTGGACTGCGCGTTAGGCGTCGTTTACAGGACCCCATTTTCTCGCGGTGCATGTTACGTGGGCCAGACGGGCAGATGCTTAAACGATCGCTTACGGGAACACGCCAATAATGTTCGTGGCGGAAAAGATGGCTTCTTAGCGCAACACGTGAGCACGTGTGGGTGCACTCCGCTGTTTGAAAAAACAACAGTTCTATGCAAGATTAAAGAGGAAAACGTGCGTATAATTTATGAGGCTGCTCAAATGGAGCTTGAAAGCAGCGCATGCGTAAGCAAGCCATCAGTCGCCCTATCAGATAAAGAGATATGTTTCTTGAAGTGCGAGGGTCGGCGCAGCAGGCATAGCGATCGGTGATAATTGTATCTTAAAATTTGTCATTTTTCACTCGTTGTGCTCCATTGCATATTAACGGCCTTCCCGTCAATAAAATTTTAGTTGGAAGTCAGTGCTTGTCTCGTCCTTTTCTTGTCCTTCGTGCATTTTTCGCGCTGCTAAAACCCAAGTATGCCATACCAACTAGCCCAGTCAACCGCTCTATCAAGAATGAGCTTAAGCAACGTAGCTAACGTAGATGCGGAAACTAATTTGTTGGCGTTGCAATCGTTGTACGCGCAGATAACTGTCTCGATGCCATCTGAGTGAGGGATATTAGTATATAGTGACGTGACATCTAACGTAACGAGAAACGAATTTTGAGGAACCTGTAGGTCAACAATATCTGGTAGAAAGTGATTGGTATCTTTAACGTAAGAAGAAAAGCTGGACGGAATGGTGTTGATGAGGCCATCTACACAACGGGAAAGGTTCTCAGTCACTGTTCCAATTCCAGAAATTATCGGTCTATCGGGATTATCTCTCTTATGAATTTTGGGAAGAAGGTAAAACCTGCCAGCTACTGGGCTCAACGGTATTAGGGATTTCAAAGTGCCATAGCTCATTTCTTTATCATTGAAGAGCGCAGTCAAAGTATCACGAACAATATCTTTGAACTCGTTTGTTGGGTCATGATCTTGCCGCTTGTAATATGATGCATCACTGAGCTGCCTATGACTTTCGCTGATATATTTGCTTCTGTCCATTACAACAATGGCGCCTCCTTTATCTGCAGGTTTTATAATTATGTCATTACGACTAGCGAGGGATTCAATTGCTTGTTGCTCTCTGTCAGTAAGGTTGCGGTGCAATGGTGTACGTTCTTTATATGCCTGCATGACATCGCGTTGTACAGCTCTGATATAAAGGTCCAGATATTGTCTCTTTGGGAGGGGGGTGTTCAATGAATGCTTGTAAGATGGCAATGATGAGCTATATATATATATATATATATATATATATATATATATATATATATATATATATATATATATATATATATATATATATAAGGGAAAGAAGTGTATACCTAAGGGCTTGTTTTTTCGTGTTTTAACACAATATTAATGAGATCTAACACACAGTAATGCCAAGAAATGTACAGGGGGAGTTATTAGAACCAATGAATGTAAGTAAGAAGAAAGAAAAGTGGATGAAAAAAAATATATATACATATATATGAATTCTTATGAAGGCCAGACTCTAGGCCGAAACGTCGAAATAAACCACGTTGTGACCGCTCACAGAGGATCTACTTGACTATATGCAACGCTACGGCCCACTCAACCACCATGCCTGCCTTTATATATATATATATATATATATATATATATATATATTATATATATATATATATATTATATATATATATATATATATATATGTCACATGAATGAAAACGTTTTTCTTACTGTACCATATGATTTCGTAGTGACATATTGCATGGCTGTGAACAGAGATGAAGAAAAAAAAACGCCATGAAGCATGATACTGTCAGGAAGTCAAGACATGAACATGCACAGAAGCGAAGGCGTATGCACAAAATTTTATTACGCATCGGTTCATAGTTATCTTCTCAATTTTTCAAGCTACCCTTGATCTGATTTTGGGCCAGAACGCATTAAAAGTCAGACCCTTCGCATAATATACAGTACTTGTTTACTTAGAGTGGGCATGTCTTGACTGCTCGTGTCCGCAAACACTCTGCATATACTCGAACTCTTTATGGAACTTGACTTTCCGTGACTGACCTAAACCGAATTAACGTGATCCGTGTCGTGACCAACATTGTTATTCTGTTAGTTTCTTAGTACAGGTAACAACATCACCCACCATTTTTCTGCTGTCATTAACAATCCACTCGATGGATGTTGTAATGTCTGACCTCATATTGATTTCTTCGACCAAAAGTGGTGGAGGAATCATTACCGGTGACTTGCATGAACAATATACGTTTATATCTGTTCATTTTGGCCACCTAGAAGTGGTTGAGGTATCAAAACAACTTAGGCTACGAATAAAGATAGGCTATGCGCGCATAGTGGTATGAAGTGCTGTTTTTGATAGCGCTTTTTATTGTCGGAACAAAGGAATTCATGGTTTTAATCAAAACTTCTAGACGCGTATGACAGAGCTCTAAAAATGGCTTCGAGCTCACGTAACAGTTTCGAATGTTAATACGTTAACTACGACGGAGCCCTCTGCAAGAAATCTTTGAGAAGTTATAGCTATAATAAACCTAAGGAAATTCAGTGTTGGTAATCACAATACTGTTATGTGGGTCATTTCTAAAAAAGAAAAGGAATTTAGTTATCATTTCCTGCACTAGAAAACTGGAGAGGGGTGAAGCATATAGAGATGGGTGTTTCAACTTGAGTAACGTGAAATTTGGCTGCATTTCTGATGGAGGCGGAAATGTTGTAGGCCCGTGTGCTCAGATTTGGGTGCACCGTTAAAGAACCCCATGTGGTCGAAATTTCCGGAGCCCTCCACTACGGCGTATCTCATAATCATATGGCGGCTTTGGGACGGTAAACACCACAAATTAATTATTAACATGAAATTTGGGCAGCGCCGAAGCATAATATCTTTCGAGAGACATTTTCATGTGGGTAAGGGTGTTTCCGATTTTCTTCCGGTTCCTTTTGTTCTTGTTCTTCCTTTTACGCTAATGCGCAGTTTCAGTTCCCTGTGGAATGTAAAGAAGTTCGTTTTTGCTCCATCAATGCGGGATTCGAAAAAAAAAGATAAGAAAGACGCATTATGCCCGCTGCTTCGAGAAGTAAGGTACCGCAAAACTGGACGAGGACATTCAGGTGGAAATGCTATATCACCACTGCCGCAGTATTACACGTTTTGCATGCTGCCCTGAAATAAGAGACGAATTCATGGTGAAAAACGAAATTGTTTGTTTTTCTTGAAGACATGCAAAACATCCGTTACACTATTCTAGGTGCGAAGCATTGTAGATGCTACTCTTTTCGGCGTTTTCTGTCGTCACGATTCATCATAAAAACGGGTAGGCGCCACAATCCAGTAATCTGTCTATTCGCCCCCAAACATGAAGAAAGACGCAGTTAGCCCAACAAATGGCCGACAATGTTAGTAGAGCAGAAACACCTCTCCTTAAATGCGATAGGAAATTGAAACAGGGCTTACTAGGAAAGAAAAAGATTGAGAAGGGGGAGATGAAGAATCACCTTAGAGGAAGCTGCATTCCCGCCCAGTTTTCCGACGACTTTAGTGGAGCGAGAGCACCCTTGGCTACGTGACCGGTTTTGCACTTGCATCACCGGTGGCTCATCAGGACATCCCTGAAAAACAAACAAAAACACAACTGGGTGCTTCGCCTCCTTTGTAGGTTTCAAGTTTCTGGTGCTGAAGCATCCTTCCCTACATGCTTCGACCTTCCCCTGTTTTTGTACTAAAAAGCCCTTTCAGCCTTTTCTGTTTTGCTTGTAAACCTCACACGGGAAAGTGAAATGATCAGTGAATATTTACCGTTGTTTTTATCTTTCATACACTCATTTCTCGCAGCAGTTGGAATGATATTCCGTAGGCATTCAAATTACAAAAAAGAATGGAAGCCTTGCTAAACGAGTTTCTCGTAAAAAAAATTAGGCCCGCTGTTTTGGCCATTTTGTCTTTTTGGCAGTACTGGTCCTCACGCTCAGCTGATGCATTATACATGATGCCATTACATAATTGCACGGCAACGCATCACTGCAGCTGAGCCCAAAATAATTGCGCTCTGTGCACGCGGTTGCGTTGACGCTATTTTCTTCAGATGGGCACGCAATGGAACTCATTTCATTCACGTGTTAAGCGGAGAGTTATCGGAAGCGCTGGGAGCAAGCACCCGTTCAGCGCTCCCAAGCCAGGTAAAGCTGAGCATAACTAGAATACTTATTACGTTAGTGGTTGGTTCCATTCGCGTACGATGTAAACTGTTACACATTCGACTGATCCCACGTATACCATAAGGATCGATTTATGCGAAGCATGCGGAGGGAAGGTGACTGTGATGTAATTTTTTTTTATTAAGCCAAACGTTACAAAATGACGCTAAAAAGAAGTACCCATATTTTATGCATAGATATATGTTAAAAAAGTTTGCATACGTTTTATATAACCAGTTGTTTACTGTTGCGAACGATAGCAAAGCAACGTGGCTCATTACCAACACCAGAGCGGTAAGTTGATCTGTAGCACTCTTGCTTTTGAGGATTGTAGCCCCGGATAGTGCTACGTAGGGCCACTTCCACTCTGTGAAGCTAAACTACAATTGGACACTACCACGACCTAACGCCTGCATCGGTGTAGTACATGCCTAATGTTGACAAAATTATATAGCTAGCACTGCAACCAGAATTGACGTTTCACCAAGGTTACAGCGCTCAGCATGAATCCCTAACAACTAGCTCAATTTTCCATGATAAGGTATACATATATGTATGAGTATTAGGGAAACGATCTAGGATCTAACACACCTAAGTCAGTACGTCTAGGGAATGATGTCACCTCCTCAGTGACCATGTATTGAGACTAAGAACAAAATAAGTTTTTGTTATGCGAGGCGCCATAAAAAAAAATGTAAGTGCTTAAGATGGTTCTAGTCGACATTGACTGAACTTACTCCACTCAGGTGTGCTTTACCTTATAACTAACATCGAGCTCACAAACAATGGACTTTATACGCTGACGCTACCGCCCATGATGTTCTAACTTTTCTTCTGCCCCAATGCTATATTGAATCTAGGTTGGAGGCCGCATTGCACAGGCTACCATCACTTTTGTATTTTGTGCGTCTTTATGTGGTTATTAGGCAGATTATAGTAAAAAAAAAATCATTTGATATGTTCATCCCACTTTCCAGAAACTCTTCCTAAACCAAGAAAACACCGTACTCTCACGAATGTCGATACGCCCACATTGTAAAAAGC
>WOVY01008047.1:0-40359 GCA_013436015.1 Rhipicephalus annulatus
TTTTGGCATCAAACACGGGCTCTGATTTAGGTATTGTATACGCTTGAAAGCGTTTTCAGGTTTATCTATGAGCAATTTAACCGCGAAAAAGTAAGGAAGGTTTTGCGTTATCGAATGTGTGGTCGATCATTCAGAGCAATTTCCTGGCCCAACAAATAATTGATATTGTTACGGTTAGATTGAGTTTAACTGTGCTTGTTTAAAATGCTATTTACCGTGTGCTTACAGGAGGTTTTCAGAAGCCTAGAATGGGAACAGTTAGGGATAAAAGTTAATAGAGAGTACCTTAGTAACATGCGCTTCACTGATGACATTGCATTACTGAGTAACTCAGGGGACGAACTGGCACTCATGATTACGGAGTTTAGACAAGAATAGCAGAAAGGTGGTTTTAAAATAATCTGAGAAAACGAAAGTAATGTACAACAACCCGGAAAGAGCAGCGCTTCGAGTAGGTAATAGTGCACTTCAAGTTGTAAAAGACTATGTCTACTTAGGGCAGGTGATAACCGCAGAGCCGAACCACGAGATTAAAGTAACTAGAAGAATAAGAATGAGGTGGAGCACATTCGGCAAGCGCTCTCAATTACGACAGGTAGATTGCCATTATCCCTCAGGAGGAAGGTATATAACAGCTGTATCTTGCCGGTACTTAGCTACGGAGCAGAAACCTGGAGCCTTACAAAGAGGGTTCAGCTAAATTGAGGACGGCGCAGCGAGCAATGGAAAGAAAAACGGTAGGTGTAACCTTAAAAACAAGAAGAGAGCAGAGAGGATTAGAGGACAAACGGGGTTAAGGATATCATAGTTGAAATAAAGAAGAAATATGTAGCGCGTAGAAAGGACAACCGCTGGTCATTAAGTGTAACTAACTGGATTCCCAAGAAGAGAACCGGGTTAGGGGGAGACAGAAGGTTAGGTGGGCAGATGAGATTACAAAGTTTGCGGGTATAAGTTGGCAGCAGCAAGCACAGGGCCGAGTTAACTGGTGGAACATGGGAGAGGCCTTTGTCCCGCAGTAGACGTAGTCAGGCTGATGATGATGATGATGATGATGACGGCGACGATGTTGATGATGTTGATAGTGTATATTTACAAGCGAGATCAGGCAATGATCGGCGATGATGGCGAACATAGGCCGAACCAACCAACTTCCTCTTCCTCTACTTTTGTCCCAAACCCTAGCCCGGCTGATACCGTATCATTCCCCGGTTCACAGACGAAGCCCTCTGGGCGAGGCGAATCATTGGCGTAGTGTGGGATGGAACTGCTGGAGACGAGCGACATGCGCCAACTGTATTTGGCGACGAATAGCTGGCGTGATGGGTGCCACCACGTTGGTCAAGTCACTCAGGTGATTTACGATAACGAATGGACCGACATAGTGCGCTAAGCATTTCTGGAATAAGCCACATTTCCGCTCAGTCATCCACAACCGAATGAGGTCCCATTTTTTCAATAAAACGATGTCGTGGCGTTGATCCTACCTCTGCTTGAAGCATTCTTGCGATGCCAGTGTGTGAATATGAACATTTTGTGGGCTTCTTCAGCTCGGCGCAGTGTTGAGCAACTGAATCGTCCGTATGGAGCTCGATTGGAAGCATTGTATAAGAAGCAGTTGCGCGATTGTCGAGCGTGGAGTAGGTAGAACGAAGTGAGGTCCGTGGTTTCGTGCTTAGCTTTATTATAAGCATAGGTGATGAATGGCAAAATTCCTGTGATTCGAGGATACATACCTAACCAGTATTATTAGTAAGCGTGTGGTTTGTGCGTTCCACAAGGCCATCGTCTGGGAAGATATGGCGTTGAATGGCGAAACTGGGAAGTGCAGAGACGAAGCGTTTCCTCTACAGTGTCGGCGACGAACTGGCAACCGCGATCACTGATGATGACACGAGGAGGACCATGGCGAAGAAAGATGGATCGTAACAGGAAAGAGGCGACGGAATCCGCTGTGGAAGATGGTATCGCAGCGGTTTCCGCATATCTGGTAAGGTGATCGACGCAGACTATGATTCAGCGGTTTCTGTTGCAAGACAACGGAAACGGTCCCAGCAGGTCGATACCAACTTGTTCGAAAGGTGTCGGAGGCTTTATAGGGTGAAGGACGTCATCCGGACTGCTTGAAGGACGTTTGTGGCGCTGGCATTTGTCGCAACTAGAGACGCATTGCTTCATACATTGTCGTATTTTAGACCAGTAGAAGCGCTCTTGAGTTCGGTGCAAAGTGCGTATGAATCCAAAATGACCTGACGTCGGGTCATCATGCATGAAACGGAGGATGTCGAACCACAGGCTTTCGGGAATCACTGGCAAATACCACGCACCATTTGCCAAGAAGTTGACTTTGTACAACAGTCTATCGCGAAGACAAAAGCGACACTGCCCCTCTGGGCTTTTGACAGTGGCGAATGAAGAGTATGGAGTCAAGTTATTGCCCTGTTCCCGCTGAAACGTGATGAAATCAGGAAACGCGTGTGGAACAGTAGCAATCAAATGTCGAAAGTGTCTGTATTGTTGTCAGTCGTAGACAATGAAAGGCGAGAAAGGCAATCGGCGTTGTCATGTCGTCGTCCACTTTTGTATGCAACATTGAAGTCAAATTCCTGAAGGCGTAGAGCCCAGCGTGCAAGGCGTCCAGAAGGGTCTTGGAGAGTAACAAGCCAGCATAGAGAATGATGGTCTGTTACATACGTGAAATGACGCCCATACAGGTAAAATGAAGCGTCTGAATGGCAAATACGGTTGCCAAGCATTTTTGTTCGGTCACAGTGCAATATTTTTCAGCCTTGCTGAGGGAACGACTTGTATAGGCAACGACTTGCTCTCTGTCATTATGACGCTGAACAAGAACGCCTCCTATACCAATACCGCTTGCGTCGCTGTGTACTTCAGTTGCAGCAGATGGGCCAAAATGACGGGAAATCGGCTCTGATGTCAGCAGACATTTGAGTTGACAGAACTTAGTGCCACATTCAGATGTCCACTCGAATGCCCTGTCTTTTCGCAAGAGGCTGGTCAATGGGTACACGATGTCCACAATATTAAGCACAAGGCGTCGGAAATAAGAACACCACCCGAGAAAGTTGCGAAGTTCTTTTACAGACGTGGGTGGCCAAAAAGCGCTGACGGCTTCAATTTTCCGGGGTCAGGCCTGACTTCACCTTTATCTACCAAATGGCCAAGGATCAAAGCATGTCGTTCACAAAACCGACACTTTTTGGAGTTCAAGACCAAGCCAGCCTTTTTCACATAATCCAGAACGAGGCCTAAACGAACGTTATAGTAGTCGAATGTGTGCCCGAAAATAACAACGTCGTTCAGATAGCACAAACAGATAGCCCATTTCAGTCCGCGAAGTATCGAGCTGATATATTTTTAAAAGATGCGGGGCATAGCATAGTCCAAATGTCATCATATTGAACTGATATAGTCCATCGAGTGTTACAAATGCCATTTTCTGTTTGTGCGCAGGGTGCATGGGAATCTGCCAGCACCCTGATCGTAGATCGAGTAAAGAAAAGCATGAAGCAGAAGTTAGACGATCAATTACGTCGTCGATCCGAGACAGCGGATATAAATCCTTTTTAGTTAGGCATTCAGTTGTTTATAATCAACGCAAAACCTCCAGGAACCGTCTGTCTTGCAAACCAAAACCACAGGTGCTGCCCACGGGCTGCACGACTCTTCAATAATGCCCTTCTGCAACATGTACTGAATTTTTTCAGCTATAACTTTCCACTCGGATGACGACACCCTATAAAGTTTTTGCCAATCGGATGGACAAAGCCTGTGCCAATGGTATGCTGCGCTCGCGAGCATGGTAAAGCTAGTCGCTTACCTTTTTCGCCGAAGTCAAACACTGACCCATGTCTCTGTAATAGTTATCAATTCCTGTTGTTCGTGTGACCGTAGCGTATTGCTAACCATGCTCAAAATGAGGGACTCATGGAAGGCACTCCGTTTAGAGGTGTTCACACGCTTCTCACTTTCCCCGTTGGTAATGGCAACAAATAGAATTTTCCGTGACCCCATAGATCAGTGCGAGCTTCATTTCTCGAGGAAGAAAAATCAGCACAGACGAAGAATTAAGTGCCCACAAAACGCGCCGCCTTTAGTAATTATCGAATAAGGCACTATTACATCTTTCTTTGCACACTGAACTGTGAGAGATTGAACGACGGCATCAAAGACTGATACTGCAGTGTTCAGAGTAGATACGGCTACTGAACTCATAGACCATGGTGGCAATGTCAGCTATTTGGAAGCAATCAGTAACTCTTCCGTAGGCAGTGGCTGCTCAACTAGAGCGGGAAGGGCATCACCACCGCTAACAGAAATTTCACCCGTACCGCAGTCGACGAAAGCGCCACACTCTTGGAGCAAGTCAATGCCGAGTATAACAATATGTGTACATCGTTTCAGAATCAGGAAATCAGTTGGGAACGCCTTTCCCGCCACAACACGTTGACGGCACATATTCCTACGGGTTGAATTGTGTCCCCGCCCACGCGACAAAATCTACCACAATCCTGATAGGAAAACATAACTTTGGCGGCCTAAGCTATCTTTAAACGAACTGCTCATAACAGAAACTGTGGCATCAGTATCCACTAAGCCGTTGCACACAATCGGTCTAGTGGCACACATATCCGCTTTTTTTCTATCGCAACTGGGGGAGGTATATGAGGTAAATCCTGTTGTGCAACTTCATCTCCATCGGTCGCGCCGGCTAGTTTCCCGATGGTGGTGGTGATGACTGCCACCGCAGAGTTGTAGGAGAGCAACGCGTTCAGCCAAGCGGCGGTGTCAAGCTACGGTCAGAAGCGGGGGAGATTCCACACCGGCTGTCTAGTCGTAGGGTGCTGTAGGGACACGTGGACCACCAAGGATCGTCATAACTATAGCCACCGCGAGGAAGTCTTGACGATAGCTCGTATTTCGATGTCATCTCTCTCTCCCGACAGCAGAACCGAGCAACGTGTCCTGGAGCACCACAGCTGTTGCAAACAGGAGTTGAAGATATATGCATTTCGGAAAGCATCGCGGGGGCGTGGTGACACAGGTGCGTATTCGTTCGGGTTCTGACAGGCGGCAGCCAGCTGTTGAGGGTAACTGTAGCGGTGCTGGTGCCTGGTGTCTTCGTAGTGAGTGCACTGTGGCCTCAGTGGCGTGCCAGAAACGTAGTCATACTCACCGACGACTGCTGCAGCAATGGAAACAGGATGCTGATGTTGGTCGGGAACCGACAAGGGTGTACCTTCGCAAGGTGTTGTGAGAGTGTGTCGACTGAGTTCTTCACGTACGATCTCACGCATTGTAGACGCAAGATCAGAAGGCGCGTAGTTGTCAAAACTCACTACCGTTATCACAGTAGGTAATCACCAAATTTAGGAAACAATATGCCTCGTCTTTAACGCCTCAGAAGTGCGACAGTGCCGTATGACATCGGCTACTGTACCAATGCTGTCTTTGCCAGTAAGAAAGTGATAAACGTCCTCTGCGATGCCGTTTAACAGGTGGCCGACTTTGTCCTCCTCGGATATGCTAGAGTTAACGGTCTCACATATTTTCAGGATTTCCTCGATATACATTGTGCACGTTTCGCCTGGAACCTGGGCTCTTTGCAGCAACGTTTGTTCGGATTGCTTCCTCTTTGCCACGGTGTCTCTGAAACACTCTTTGATTTCGAACATGAAACGTTCCCACTTTGAAAGGGCGTCGTCATGGTCCTCATGCCATGTTAGCGCCATGTCCCTCAAAAAAGAACACCACGTTAGTCAACTGAGCTTCCGCGTCCCAGGAGTAGTAGTTGCTCACCCGCTTGTAATATTTGAGCCACTCGACCACGTCCTCCCCAGATTTGCCTCCGATAGGACGCGGCTCTATTAGATGCTGACGCTGCCAAAGACCAGCCGCGGCTGAGGTCGGTAGTAAAGGTGTCGCTGGAAGGGGCGGTGCAGTGCCGTCAGCTGCGGGGTTCAGGGTTCCGTCTTCAGCTTGAAACATCTCTACCGCAAGCGGTAACGGGAGTAGCCCAGCGATGCCGCGGCTTCGGCGTAGCTGAGGTTGTTGCAGAACCGTGTTTCTTGGTTACGTACCCAGCACCTCTGCCATAAACTCTTATGGTTAGATGGAGTTAAACTATGTCTATTTACAGGCGAGATCAGGCGATGATCGGCGATGATGGCGAACATAGGCCGAACGAACTGACTTCCTCTTCCTCTACTTTTGTCCCAAACCATGGTCCGGCTCATATCGTGTCAATATGTTGATTGATGGTATGTGGGGTGTCACGTTTCAAAACGACCATATAATTATGAGAGATGCCGTAGTGGAAGGCTCCGGAAATTTCGACCACTTGGTGTTGTTTAACGTGCACCTAATTTAGAGCACATGGGCCTACAACATTTCCGCTTCCATCGGAAATGCAGCCGCCGTAGCCGGGATTCGATCCTACGACCTGTGGATCAGCAGCCGAGTACCTTAGCCACTAGACCACCGCGACGGGACCACCACGGCGGGACCACCGCGACGAGACTACGGCGGCCCAACAAAGTGACCAAATAATACAGTAATTTTTTACACACACACACACACACAAACACACACACACACACACACTCACACACCCACAGAGAAGAGAGAGAGAGAGAAAGAGAGAGAGGGAGAGAGAGACGCTATCTTGCACATGCAGAAAAGGTCTTCCTACTCATTTGCAGAGTTTCTGCATCTACTCTTTCGAGCATCTGTCTCCATAGACACGTCGTTATTGAGAAAGTTTGTGCTTCTGATACGAGTATGTCATTCAGCACAATATCTGGGTAATGGCCATGAAAATAGAAAAACAATCTTTCTTTTTACAAAAGTTTTGTGCCCGACGCAAGGAGTGACTTTTGCTTTTTTGCACTGGCCATCTTGCATCGGTGCGTAGTAACTCATATAAATTAAGTGTCGAGAAAATATTTCGACTGCCCTGCCGGCTCTTGAATTGGTGTATCTGGTAGTGGCTCTCAAATGTAAAATTTTCAAGTACAGCCCACGCAACTGAAAACTATTTAGGAAAGCGCTTTACCGTAAGTGTCTACATTCCTCTCTATTTTAAGGAAACATATACGTAGGTGGTGGCGAGAGTGGGACAACATTGTAATACCACAATAAAGTGGTTGGAACACCAGCAAAAACAATACTATGCGCGAATTGATGAACCAAGCAATGCAACAGGATTCATTTCTCTTATCCACCAAAAAAAAAACGGATGCAAGAAGTCCGCGGTGCTGATTGCTAGTAGCAAAATGTTTACCGATGCTAAAGGAAAAAACACCTGTTCTGAAAATGTACTACCACGCGCATTTATTATTTAGTGCCAGGGCATGATCCCGTTTGAGGACTTCGAAGCATGTAGTACGGGCACACTTACCTTTGGGTGACGAAGAAAAGTAGTGGTGACGTCAGCTCAACGAACGACACGCTCCCGTTGCTTTTTTCGGTTGTCTTAGAAAACGAGAACACTCGCAACTTCGGTTCATTCGCCGCAACAATTCCCCCCGCAGCTATGCCCCACTGTTCCGATTTAAGGCTTTAAGGCAGTACACATTGCAAATATTCAGTGCAAAAGCGCATCACATACATATTTACGCTGCAGTTCACGGTCACAGAAAAACACAGTCTTCTAAGTCGCCAACAAGTACACCTGAACTCGAGAAAATCTTTGTCAGGCTTCACAATCCTCGTCTGTTGAACGACGAGAGCATCGTTCTCACATCTGTGCAGCGAAACACGGCATTTAATAAAGAAGTGACGTCAGAGCCCGTGGCAGAAAATAGCCAGCATGCCTGAAATATTGTAGGCGGAATTGGGCGAGGGAGAAAACGGGCGTCATCGCGCACTTCAAGGTGAGATCAACTCGTTACACGTATGGATAGCGTTATACAGCCTAGTCAGAGTGCTGCTTGCTTCGTATCTTATTGAGAACACAAGGTTTATTTATTTGGGGTTAACGTCCCAAAACCACCAATGATTATGAGAGACGCCGTAGTGGAGGGCTCCGGAAATTTTGACCACCTGGGGTTCTTTAATGCGCACCCAAATCTGAGTACACGGAAAGGGAACACAAGGGTCGTGCATTTTTTTTACTGTCTAGCAGTAAACACAATTACAATGTCTAAAGTGGCGCCGCATATAAAGAACAGAAAGCCGCGCGAACATAGCGATCAACCACAGCACAGCCTAATTGAACATATACGGATTGCGCAATGGACAACTACAAAGAAGAACCGGTGGATATGTCCCAATGGCACAACACATTTGTTGAGTGTAAACAACCGAATACAGACTAAACACTTGAAGTTTCCGGGTGTTGCTAGCAAGACTATAGGTGCATCAATATTTTACTTTAAAATACGTAATACTTAACGCTGTTGCCATCGGCTAATTTCAATGATCAGCCGGCTCTGTTATATCTATCAGTGCAGCACAACCGTTTGTCTACGAGCCTGAAAGTTGCAGCTACTAGCTGAAAAATAAATTTATTTTAGCAGGCTGGCCAACAGATAATCTACGACATTACGATCTGACAATCGAGCCTACATGTGGTGGCATGGAACTATGCTACAAAAAACAACGCTGGCCAGCTGATAGACACCAAAACCATTCCTGCGTATCCTTGCGGCTGAATGTCCTTGGTTTCGCTTACATCAGATAAGTTTAGTTTTACAGCGAGAAAATTTCAACAACAGAAATGTGCAAACTTAAGCCTTAGCGAGCTACTTGCGCTGAGATCAGCTCAGTAAGTATGAGACCGTGCAACTTCCAGCGATGGTAGGCCTAGCGTACTGGCAGATTACTTCAACACACAATCGGTTTTTCTGGTATAAATGTATAGCTCGATTTTCAAGCGGTAAGAATGACTTCACAGTAGAGCTTTGGAATCAATCCGTCATTGTTTTTTTAATGCGCAGCAATTCTTGGCGAACTTCGGCGACTTTGAGAGCTATATCTATCTATCTATTTATCTATCTGTCTAGCCACCTACGACTTTTAGCTCTACTGGCCGTTTGAATAATGGTATTGATTTGTGGGCTTTAACGTCCCAAAATCACTATATGATTATTAGAGACGCCGTAGTAGAGGGCTCCGAAATTTCGACCACCTGGGTCCTTTAACGTGCAGCCAAATCTGAGCACACGGGCCTACAACATTTCCGCCTCCATCGGAAATATAGCCGCCGCCGCTGCGATTCGAACCCGCGACTTTCGGGTCTGTAGCCGAGTACCTTAGCCACTAGACCACCGCGGCGGGGCTGAATAATGGTATCAATACCAAACTTGGTATGACATAACATGACCGTATGACGAGCATAACTGACTAGTCATATCAAGAAGACCATGACATGTATGTCATGAGTGTCATGAGTTACGTTCATGATCTTGGTGCTCTTGTGGTGGTTTCATTCACGTGACATGTTGCAAAACTGGTATGGTATGACATGACTGCACGGCGAACGTGGCACAAGCGACAGACGTTAATATGAACATTATAACATACGTGTCATGTAACAATATGACTACATGCTACGCTCATGATGCGCTCGTGGCCATTTTGCTAACTTCACATGTAATAAATTCGGTATTACGGGACGTAAATGCATGATGAAGGTATGGGACTGGTACAAACATGGTAATCTTTAGATGCGTGTTATGTAAAAACATGACTTCATGATACGTTCACGACCACTTCGCTAGCTTCACATGTACCGGATTCGGTATTACGTGACGCGAACGGACGATATAGCTAAATGACACGTCTAAACATAATAATCATAACATGCGTGTTATGTAACAACATCACTACGACCAACACTGATGATGCGTTTGTGGCCGATTCGGTAGTTTCGCATATGCCAGATTTGGTATTACATCACATGAATGGATGACAAAGGTATGGGACTGGTGCAAACATGATAATCATGAGATGCGTGTCACATAAGAGCATGACTACATGCCACACTCAAGGCGCCTATACACTTCGACGTGACCAGCTGCGCGCGCGCGCTGGCGTTCGTTTCATTGCGTCACGTCGGCAATGCCACGCCAGGTGCCGATATCCCCCTAGTTATAGAGCCTGGAATATATATGTATATTTCTAGGCACTATACTTTAGAAAAAAATCAATGAATCTGCCTACTGACCTCTATTGTAGATCGGCCTGCCATTTACTCTCAGGTGCGGGCTGCGTTGCTTTCACATATGCGCGTTTTAACACACTTGGCGTCCCTCCGTCACGAAGAGAGGCAGACGCGATGCTGTCTAAGTAACTTAGTTGGCGCTAAATGCAGCATGTCGCATATCACGCCAGTTGCCACCGGGCCACGCCGATGGACGCTGGTCGCACCTGTCGCGTTTCGCTAGCGTGGCGTCGCTGCTACGCACGCGTCTACGTTGTGGCGGTGTATACTGGGCCCTTCATGACGCGCTCGCCGCCGTTTCGCAAGCTCCACATGTACCAAATTTGGTATCAGGGGAAGTGAATAGACTACGAAGATAAATGACACGTCCAAACTTGATAATCATAATATGCGTTTCATATAAAAAATGACTACATGCTACGCTCATAGTATTCTCGTAGCCGTTTTTCTAGTTCCACATATACTAAATTGGGTATTACGTGACGTGAATAAATAACGAATGTAAAAGACACGTCCAAACATGATAATCATGATATGGATGTCATGTAAAACATGACTGCATGCTACGCCCATAACACGCTCATTGCCGTTTCGCTAGCTTCCTATATATCAAAGTTCGCATCACGTGACGGTAATGAATGGCAAAGGTAAATGAAACGGCTTAACATGATAATCATGACATGGAAGTTATTGTACGGCATAACTTACCTTCGTCTCGTAAAGTTGTGCTGATTTTGAAGTGATCTGTCATTTTTTTCTAAATTGTGCTTAGCATAATACCGATTCCCCACTGTATGTTGGATCTACCATTTTTTTTTGCGTGAGGTGTCCGCACAAGGAGTGATCAGTAGTAATGCGACGCTCTTTCAGGCACTGCGCCAAGCCGCCAGAGAAAGCTAGCAGGCGTATACTCTCCGCACTTTGCCGACACAAGTGAAAACAAAGATTTGTTGTTTAGTTCACGTTGTTAAACTAAGTAACAGTATGACATGCTTTCACATGCAATATAATTTTACCATGGGCTATGTAACTACTGCTGTCGGTAGAGATGCAGATCTCGATTGACATGGTTACTGTATTGACATATCGTCACTTGTGCGTGAAAATAAACTGATTTTCTGAGTACCCACCTACTTATTGAATGAGAGTACTATAAACATAAAACTGCGCATGTCGATTTGCCGGAAACAGTGAGGAACTGTTTTTACACTCGTCAGTCACAATCGATGAACTGTACCTGCTCCTTGGTTAACTTTGTATTTTTTTCATATAGCAGATTCTGAAGAAGAGTTGGTGTTGTTGGCTTCTTGTGCGCCACATGCGTGCTGCGGCAGTTCGTATCTGGTGAAGACACTAACTTTAGTTGAAAAATTTGATTTCTTCTACCTTGAGTCTGCCAAACCTTCGGTCAAGTGATCTACAATATCTTTACTAGCGTTTTCACGACAGATGTGGTGTGTGGCGAGATGTACAGTCAGTCAAGAAAACCAAATGGTGCATTCGTAGAAGACTCAGCTGGTGATAAAGAGGTGCCAATATCAAATCTTGCTGATGGGTGCTTTCGTGTTGCTTTGGCCGGCGGTTTTCGTTTTCTTGTTTTACTTACGTGTTTCGTGCCTGCCTTACCTTAGGGGCAATTAGTTCGCGACATTAAATAGTTTGGTTAGAGCGTTACAAGTCGCTGCAGTTCCATGCTTCAGAATTGCTGCTGTTGTCGTTTTTCAGACAAGCCTTCAAGATCGGAAATTGTTGATTTTTATCACGAATACTTCTATTAACAAGACGCAATACATAATTCAGACCCGTCTCATTTACGCTCGAAGAACTATAAATACGAGAATGATATTTTGCTTTGCGGCGAGGAGACCAAGACCCTGTTCACCTCAAGGTGGTGTGAGAAGAGCATGGAGTGGGTACTCCACCTGAGTAGCGTTTACACGGTATTCACCGTTTACACGGTATTCAAGGAAAGACAGTTCACCAGAGTTCACCGTTACACGGCACTGAAGGAAAGAGTATGTTCCGTGTCTACCTCTCCAATGCGCCACCGTGTAGTTAAAGGGACTATAGTTAAAGAGACGTGAGAGTGAAAGCTCAATGTATGACAACATCTAAAACGACACTATTATCAACAACAGTACCCTACTTGCCCTGCAACAGTGCCCTACAAGCGTCGCAGATGGACATTTTGAAAATGATCTCGATGCCATCAGAAGGACGACCTACAATAAATCACTAGTCATCGATCTAACTGCACTAAACAAAAACCCTTCTGTACATCGAGAGACGCTCTAAAATGCTGCCAGTTTGTTTCTGATTGATTCATGAAAAAAGAACCACCGGACGTTAATATGGGGAAGGGCACGAGTGGTTCGAAAATTTCATTTTCGCGTGGTTACACGGGTTATGTGGTGCCGTATAGTGGGGCGCAGTTGAAACAAAACCACGTAAACAATCTCGAAGCCAATGACGAGAAATTATTCGATGGTTCCTTGTTACTGCTGTAGGTCCTTGCTTTCTGTCTTCTGCTACTGCGCAGTAAAGCTGGGCAACGTTGTGCACGGCAACAGTAAGGTGAATTGGTGCGGTCATGTCGCTTCTTGATGCGGGTAATTTGAAGTGTGCTAACCCAATGCGGACCTCTGAAACGTGATTTTATTTCAAAATAGGCCCTTCCTTTGCACAAATGTAACACTACGAAGTTTCTCGGCCGATGTTTTAACTATGAACGTTGTCTTAATAGCTACCTTTAGGGTCCCTTTAATTGGACGCTGACGATAGTAATACAGTTGTTCTGCTATTGCACTACACTCCTTAACAATCCTTATAAATCTGAGTGTATGCCATTTGCGTTAAGCGTGCCAGTCATGTCGCAAGAGTTTTCAGTGGGGCACATGGTTGTTTGTAACCTGCGAAATGACGCAAAAGGGCCAATGCGCTCGCAATAAAAAGCATCAAACATCTGTCTTACGTCGGACGAGTGCATAACGATACGTAGTGTCCGCGTTTAGAGTTTCTTGTGGCATGGTTAACGTCTTCACTATAGTGAACTAGCTTGTGTGCTGCCATGAAGTGAGTCGCCAAAGGGGTCGGTGAACACGAGATCAATGTGAAGAGTGCTTTAATTTCCTGTTTCAACTTCATGTTTGTTTTTAAGTGCCTGAAGCGAAACAGTCGTATAAATACACCAGACGGCCGCTGGGCAAATTTAGAGGTTTTCAATTATATTCTGGTCATGTTCAAGTAACATAATGTTTGAGAGCTAGGGAGCTGCTTCACCATTTTGCCTGCCGGTGTCAAGCACAGTAGGAATGCTCAACACTGCATTCCCTCTGTGCCTTCGTCGCTGCTGCTCTGGTTATATGTTGATGTGTCTTTCATCCCTGTGCAAAACTATTATGCCTTCGTGACAACGAATGCTATGAACAGGTGCCATGGAACTGAACCCATGATGAGGATATGTGAGCTTTAACGTTCCAAAACCACCATATGATTATGAGAGAAGCCGCAGTGGAGGACTCCGGAAATTTCGACCACCCGGGGTTCTTTGACGTGCACCCAAATCTGAGCACACGGGTCTACAACACTTCCGCCTCCATGGGAAATGCAGCCGCCGCAGCCAGGATAGGATCCCGCGACCTGCGGGTCAGCTGCCAAGTACCTTAGCCACTAGAATACCGTGGCGGGGCATAGGACTGAAGACAAGGTTCTATGCAATGAGCTTCATATATAGACCGCAGGCTGTTTTGAGAAGAGAATATATTATCATCATGGCCCTACGTGTCGCAGGCCGGCAAAACGACTAAATAATTGATATTGTTCTTCAAGTGGACCGGGTTGCGCTATCGCGTGTAGACGTGCGCGTACGTGCCCTGGCACTGCTTCCATCTTCCTTCTCTCTTTCTTTTGTTCTCTTCATCACGTCCCCCCGATGTAGGGTATTGAAATGGGCACCTATCTCATGTACCTTCCTTTTCTGCTCCTTATTTTCTTTAACTCTCCTCATCCTCCGCCACGAAGCTTTTGCTGTTCATGAAAGTTTTTCGGCGAAAATTGTTCACTGATCCCCTAATAAAGCTGTTAAGCTGTTGTTTCATATATTTCATCTATTTGTTTGGAATCTTCCTGGACGTTCGTACGCCTTCTGCAATCTCGGCGGTAAACAAGTAGTGTAATATACGCTGTCAGGTCATACTACGTTTATTACGACCTTACATTCAAAGACTCCGTAGCGAAAATTTTAATCTGCCTGTCTGTCTGTCTGTCTGTCTGTCTGTCTGTCTGTACGATTGCCTGTTTGTACGCCGTATAAGATGCCCCAAACGTCACACCCAATCCGCAGCGCCCAACAATACTGCTCCAGTTCCAGCATTCATGCTTGTTGGATTTTCAATTGAAAATTGGCCCGGTATTTGCATGTTACACCACAAATATCGTCGAAAAACGATAGTCTTGCATCTTGAAACAATGAACAAAACGTTTATTTGATCTTCTGCGCAAGATAATCGGTGAATGGTACTCTGGAGGCGCTGCGTTAGAGTGCCACGAGCGGGCAGCGGAGGCGAACAAGCGCATCAAGTCGCGTCACACATGAGACTTGGGCGCAATCTCGCAGTTATTCTGGAAAACAGGGCACGCGCCGTGCCACTCATCTCTGGGGAGATAAGATGTAGAATGCAAGGCGACGGGTAGATGCCACCATCGTGTCGTCTTGGCAAAGCGTTGGAAACACTTGCCCCTTCGTGCAAGCGTTGCATGGCGAGTGCAGCGTTATAAAAGCTACGATCCTCAAAATTACTTCTGTATGCATTTTCTAGTAAAAAATGCACATACATAACATTGACGTGTTGTTATGGTGCCTGAGATATGCGCAATAATTGCTTTTTATTTGACAATCGCACAAGAATGATGCAGAACCTTGAGCAATATTGGTGGGAGCTGCGGATGTGGTTGGCCGTTTGGAGTATCGTTTGGTCACTTTGGTGCCGTTTTAGGGAACAGTTAAAAGTTGTCAAACAGACAATTGTACAGACAGACTGACAGACCGAACGTTCTGCGTCGAAGGTCCCCAAGAAAGACTATCGTCTTTAAAAACAATAATTGCACACATCTGAGGCACCACAACAACATTTGAATGTTTTGTATGTATGTATTTATACTAGAAAAGGCGTACATAAGTAATTTTAGGCACCACAGCGTTTATCACGCTGCGCTGACTATGCAACACGATGCTAAAAAAATTGCCCGCAGCTTCCCTCGCGGGAACACTGAGGAGGATGTGGAGCATATAATTGGTTAACGGGGTGTTAAAGTGCGACTTACTTGGGTCGATGGCTAAATTGGGTAACGTGGTTGTGAAATGGGGTGTTAAATTGCGACGTACTTGGGTCGATGGCTAAATTGGTTAACGTGGTTGTAGGAGGGGGTGTTAAATGAGTGAACACGTACACACGTATGCGAAAGGGCGGCGCCGGTCGAAGGGACGTCGATCATTGTGTTTGTGGATTCGTTGGAATTCATTTCACCGCGACGTTGGACGTCGACGCGCCGTACAAACCAACGGACGAGCGGCAACTGAGCGAGCGAGCACCGACCTTGAGTATATATACAGCGCGACGGCGCATGCGCTGTCAGCTGTCGAATGTTCTCGAAGGAGAAGCGCGCGCGCGGCACAGATGGCGACGGCGCGACGGCGCATGCGCTATAAGCTGTCGAATGTTCTCGAAGGAGAAGCGCGCGCGGCACAGATGGTGGGCGACGGCGCGACGGCGCATGCGCGCGCGTCAAGCTGTCGAATGTTCGAGAAGCGGTGCGGACGGCGCGGACGGCGCACTACAAGGCGCGAGTATAAGATGCTTCCGCATCTAAAAAGTGTTTTCAACGCTTTGCTAAGACAATAGGGTGGTGGCATCTGACCGTAACATTGTGTTCTACACTTTATCGCTTCCGAGACAGGCGCGCACGCCTTCATTCGTTTTCGAAGATAACTGCCAAATAGCGCTCGTGTCTAACGCGCCTGAATGCGCTTGTTCGCCTTCGCTGCACGGATCGACACACTCTAACCCAGCTCCTCCACAACACAATTCACCAATTTTTTTCGCACAGAATAACAAATAACCGTTTTGTTCACTCTCTTCAGACGCAAGACAATCATTTTTCGATGGCATTTGCCACAAAACATGCAGAGACGGCGCCAGTTACCTTAATCTTCTCTGATAAGTTAACGCGTGGTGTTCGCATCACTGCTTACCCAATTGTGCGAGTACTTTGACATATACTTATTGCGACGACCCAGTAATCGCGCCAAACGCTGCTAATAAAAAACCACGTGCGGCAAACAC
Organism: Rhipicephalus annulatus; assembly: GCA_013436015.1. Classification (NCBI taxonomy): domain Eukaryota; kingdom Metazoa; phylum Arthropoda; class Arachnida; order Ixodida; family Ixodidae; genus Rhipicephalus; species Rhipicephalus annulatus. Next base: position 16,528 of record WOVY01008047.1, read on the forward strand.
GATTTTTACGCGTAACTAGAGAACTCACGTGGGTACTTCTTGTACCCCATAAGGTGACCTTGATGCACAGATCTTAGACTTCAGCTGTAAAATATGTCATATACAAAAATTCTCGTGCTGCCCTTGTGACTAACAATGTTTTCTAAAGGATTGACTGGACAAAATTATAAAAAGATCGCACATACGTTTGTTATGTAACCTGATGACATTAGTATACATTCAAGCCGAATGAGCGAGACTCGCACGGTCAGTTGTGGTCACATATGCCAGTGCAAATATAGGTGTAGGGGGACACAACACGTCCAGTTGTCGTGGCGGATGAACCCTGAATTGATTATTTTTATTTCTGACCCACGTTCGTTTGTTTCTGTGAGAACGTGCTCAAATTGCTGAAGTCATGGTCTAATGCCCAGCCGTTTTCAACAGCTAGCTCTGTCTTAAAACGCGTGGCGTGGTTGGCATTATTGGCGTACCCTTTGTATTTTTTTAACCCAGTTGATCATTGGCTAACCTCCCTGTGCTCAGACATATTTTTGCCTCCTCCTCGTTGATCTTTGCCTGCAGCTTCATCGATGAATGTAGTGGTGCTCTGCCACCATTGTACTTTGTAAACGACACCGCTTTGTTCTTTCTTGGGTTTGCAGTATTTCTAAAGACCACACGCCTATGAGCTCTCAAGCACCTTCCATCTTACGAACAATTGATAACTATGGCAGTACGGCAAAGGGTTAACTGGCCGAGAAATCATGCTTTTAATTGTGGAGCTGCTGAACGAGACGAGTGGTTGGTAATTCCTATGTGCCAAAACATGACACTACTGGAGCGAGGGGGTGGCTACGCCAAAGGAGCACTTGTGGATCGCATAAGGAGGGGAAGTGATTCTCGCATGACGAAAGACATTGTTATCTCCATTGTGAAAAGAAGTGAGTTATTTAAGCACACCATGCCAATGCCACTGAAACCACCTGAGTGATCATGTCAGAGGTACCCGGATTGCAACAAAAACTCCCCCTACTTATCAATTGACGCGTTTTTGTAGAGCTGGTAAAATTTTATAATAGATAGCTGTAATGTATACCCCAAGTTTTCTTTCAGTACGCGGCGGCATTCTGCGTTGGCCACACTTCTTGAGCTTGGCCGATGTGGCAGTTCTAGGTACAGTGAAAACGTGAACATGCCTTACCAATATGGCACCTCTGTGGTGTGAACATGCCTTTCTTGCGAAACAAATGCCTCTTTACCACACGGCGGCCTAATGCAAGGGGGTACTTCCTACGCTCTTCCACGCAGGTTTACTCGTGGCAGCACCATTGTTGGTGCTGCCCGCAATGCTTTGTTCAAAGCTGTAATGCTTTTTTACCAGCATGTCATTTCTTCCGAAAAACAAGACAAAGCATGCATAGAAGGAAGTAACTCCTATCCACGTGTGGTTTCGGAAGACAGTAACAACTATGTGCACACTACAGCCTCTCAACTTTCTTGTAACCTATTGCTTCTTTCGGTGTGTTTGCTGGAGGAATAGAGAATGTCTTCACTTGACGTTGAAGAATAGAGTAGGTGCAATTACCTAGTTATTAAGCTTGCAAAAAGGATGCATAAAACAGATAAAGAAGAAACAAGAATACAGTGTTTAGATGATGCGACGCTGTGACAAGGCGTCACCCGCTGTTACTTTAATACTGAAAATAATCTGCAAGTTGCCACCGCTTAGCGCCCCATCCGTAAACTTGCGGACACCGACTATTCTTTGCGTCTTACTGCAGGTGCGGATTTGATCCCTATGGGGTCAAAGGTTCACCTATACCAAGGAGCCAAATAGAAGGTGTCTTAAGATGCACTTAGTTTCGAGACACGAGCTCCGACGTTTCAGGCGGCAGCCAAAACAATAGAGCTTAACACTCTTTATTATTATAATTTTACTTACCTAAAATTTTCCCACACATTCGCCATATTTGTTTTCTTAAGAACTCGGGAAACTTTTCGAGAACCGAGAACTCCACGAGGAGACTCCAGAGTTAAGTGGAGCGTGCCACAATGGCCTTCTTATAGTTCTGAAAATTCATGGTTATGATTAATATGTTAATATACTTAAATTAGCCACCATGTGAAATTATTGTTCTAGCAAAACTTCTTGTGGTCTCCTCACTCCACAGAAAAAAAAAACTAATTGGGAGCCTGTGCGACATACAGTTGGTCAAAGAATGTTATGAGGGCATAAAATCCAACCAATTAAGTATTTATGAACGAAAGACAAAAGATTATAACCCGAATACAAACTTTGAACGCGGGGTCCTGGTCAGCATTGTGGACAGCACCTAATTCCTAAATAAATGAGAAATATTCGTTTACTTTGCAAATTAACTGCACATTTACGTCAATTTTCTTTCGTGCCTATTTTCGACAGGTCAACCTTCATCAACAACTAGACGCTTTAATATGTACACTCAAACTGAACATGTGGCATCTTCTCTGTAGATTTTATGGGAATGGTACATAAGTGAAAAAAAAATAAGGCGAAGTGTTACTGAATGTTCGTTTAGATTATGAAGATTTCTAATAAAATTTTTGTCACTGTCTCATTCTGCTAATTTTTTACGCGCACTCTTCTAGGTCTAGGTAAAAATAGCTTGTCTCAACTAAAGCCACATTGACGGGACTAGTTACCCAAGATGTCATTGTCTACCGTTTTTGATTAATATATCGAGATTAGTTTTCTATCAGAAAGCTCAACTTTGTGTCAACTTATGACATATAATTTTTGAAATCAGAAGAATCGAGCTTCATATTTGAGATATTGATCATTGACTTCAACGAGGTCAGACGCCCTTTGCTGAGAACTAGATCTACATTTGCTGAACGAAAACGCTGTTATTTTAAGTCATTCAATATTCTATTGGAACATCAATGATCTCCTTTTATACAACTCAGTAATGTTATTGTGAAAATCCTAATTAGGTTGTAAATAAATATCTAATCATTCTTAAGTCATCCATACTGTGCCAAAGTAAAATGATCTTTTGATAAAATTATGATCGAGATGTATTTCGCACTGCCTCCATTCTAACGAAATTTATACCTTTCACAAAGCTCGCCAGAACCAGCCCCTCGAACGACTCGCCGAACGTGGTAGTGTCTTGAACTAAGCGATCGTATTGAACAGTACAGTGCAAAAATTGAAGTAAATGAACACAAAGTCTTTTCGCCGAAGTTCAATTCAGTCAAAGTTGACTGGAAATCGCTCTTTCTTTGCCCCTAGCTGACAAACAGCACAGCGAAATGATTTGTGCACGATATTGTACACATCGCATTAAAGTGCTAAGAGTGGAATTGAAACTGATTGCGTCCGGCGCACAGAGACATGGCATGCCTGCTACATCGGACTGCAGTTAGGCTTGACAAGAATGACCAGTTTCAATGGTTATGCGTCATAGCCGCATCTCATCGTAGAAAGCAGCAGCTAACCTGAGAAGCGTCAACAGGTCACTTTGCTTTCACACCTGTGGCGCTATGTGCCTGTTTCTTTCAAGCTGCGTAAGAAACGCGCAATATTCACCTTTCCTTTATCTGTGAAGTACAAACTCGCGGCGAAGCACAACTACCCTTTCTCCTACACCGAGGAGAAGTAGTTTTTATATTTTTTATTATGAAATAAGCAGATTTGTGCCACACATCTCACCCTAGTATTCAGCAGTCTGTCTACTTGAGTAGTTAGGAAATTCTGCAAATGTTTTGGCCCCTGCTCTACATTGAAGGTAGGCATCCTTTCAACAATAGGCCAATTGTGCAGAGTAAACTGCAATCTGAAATAAGTTGGGTATATGAACGCTGATAAAATGCTCTAGAGGAATCCAGGATAATGAGACCAATTCTGTTGTGTGGACTGATGTGTAAGGAGAGTATTGATCAATTCGAATATTTGGAAATTGTAGGCATGCTTCAGTAGAAACAGTGTTGATAATGAAATAAAATTATGTTTTCTTCAATGTCATTAGGCGTTGTTACGTTATGTATTCCACCAGGGCACTGACCATGCCTGCTAATATGAAGGGTCAATATTCGGAAGAATTGCTTTCATTTCCGGTTATAAGTTTCATTCATTAACTTGGGGAGGGCCGTCAAGGTACGTAGTTATTGTTTGTACTGATGGCAAAATGCTTCAACAATACAATATTTAAAAATTTTAATAATAGAATTTTGTTGTGTATACAATATTGCATTGCTCACTGGTTTAGTAGAGCCATGTCACATTTTAAATAAAGCCGCAGAAGTGCAATGAACAGCCTGTAAGCAAGAAATTTGGTGACGTCGATTTCGTGTCTGATTCTTGCTTTTTCTACTAGTTAATTTATTCATCGCACATCACATACTGTTGCAGGCTGTGAGTATAATATACTCTGGACGAAATTTTCACAAGAATGTCTCCGGAAGTGGGCAAATGAGCATACTTTTTACGTGCCACGACATAGTACGTATACGAAATTTTTAGAAAGTATCATTGTACATCTCAGAGACTGTTACAACACCCATCTAGCACTAAGCATTTAGTTACAATCGGGTACTAGTTCAATCTTGGTCACATGTAGCGTTAGCATCACTATACTCCAATGTCTTCCACACTGAGTGAAAATGGGCTAATGGGCTGACAGGCACGCACTGCTCTGGTAGGATAGAGCCCAATTTTTCTTGCCATATGTGAGAATTATTAAAGCGTAAGAAGCAGTGCCCAATTGAGCTAAACAAATGGCGTAAAGCACGCATTACAACAGCTGCCGCCAAAAGTATCAAGGGCAATACATGCGCATTTTTAAATTTCTTCGTGCGATCTGAGAGAAGATCTAACACAATTTTAGGATGTGGCCTAACGAAGCTGCTCAATGACAAGCGTATCAGACGTGTCGAATCTTACTTTTGCTGGACTATCAACGCAGAAACAGTCCCGGAATGACAAGAAACAGGCGTTATCAGCTTTTATCGAGCATCACAACGAGCAACAATTGTTGAATAATTCACTTTCGCGCTTATTGATACCATCGTGCTAATGAAGCGTTAGTTTTCTTATACACATGCAGTGCGCCCCACCATTGGTGTCAAGTTTCTGCAGTTTAAACTTTGGCACTGTACTAAAAAAAACCTTTGTACATATATTCAAACAACGTTGCAATTCTCACAGCTGTCTACTTTTGCATACGTGTGAAGAACACCACAATTGAAGATAGTTATAGCGCGAGAACAACACGATGACACAGAAACTCTGTGTCGTCGTTTTGTTCTCACGTTATAACTATCGTCATGCCACACCAACTACCCAAGCTGCCACGCTTCTAACCAAAATTGAGGAGCCAGATCCTGAGTGTGTTGAAAAACGAAACTATCTTTCGGTACAATGACAGTAGTATATCGGCATAATTGCACCTTGTCTGAATAGCGCTGATAGAAAGCCCTCAATAGCTGCCAAAACACGCCCCTAGTGAAGCAGTGACCTAATGAACTTCCACTAATCATAAGCTAAGCATCCTAACTTCACTGTTTAGTTTAAAAGAAAGCAGATAGCACAATGACAACACCTAAAGTTCTGCGGGGAACGGTTTTTCAGCAAACCTATCTTGACACAGTCGTGTTGAAAAAAAGCCACGACATTCCATGAAGGTAATGATAACAAGTGGGCGAATCGAGGTCATAAGGACTAAGTGCGGCCGAAGTGGCATTTCAATGAGTTCAATCGGAGGTCAGTGCTGCGGAAAACGTCGAGAAAAGCTAAGAGACGCGCCAGGTGACTATCAAATGTAGGTGAAAATACCATAAGGTTGTTCTAGGTAACAAGGGCATGTTGACCACTTGAACATTTGCAGCAGAGAGCCCATCATGCACTCGAAAGTGGCTGATGCACTGCAGAGACTGAATTGATAAACCTTAAGTTCTTACGGGCTATCCGGTGTGATGAACGCATTAGTCTCGTGGTTTTTCGCGTCCACAGCGATTTGCTAATAACCGGTACTAATGTCTATTGATGAAAAGTATCGTACGCAGTGTAGGGCAATCAATAGCTCACCAATTCAAGGCAAAGAGCAAACATCCTTGGGAGGCGATTTATACTCCAACCAAAGTTTCGAAAAAAACGCGATGTTTCAAAACTGACTTGGTTTCTTCCTCAGGGGTGACTGTAGAACTACGTAGCGGCAGTGTTGTCAAAGCACTCGCAGGGCGGATAATGACCTCCCCCTCCATCTCCCTCTCTCTCACTCGTTTTGAGGTGGAGCACAGTCCATGTGTATACATAGAGGAAAGGATTCCGAGAGAGTGTGTACACATGGACTGCAGTCCACTGCAAAACAAAAGAAAAAGAGGGAGCGGGAGGTCATTACCCGCCTTGCGAGTGCTTTGAAGACGCCACTGCTACGTAGTCCTGTAGTCACTCCTAAAGAAGGAACAATGTCGATTTTGAAACGTTGGGTTTTTGTTGGAGTCTAAATCCTCTTCCGGTTTATACCCACCCACACAGACTTCTGTCGAATGCTTACATTCAAGCCAAACGCCCTCTTTCGTGATGCTATAGAGATGACGGTAATCAACGCACAAGTGCTACGTGTTGTCTTTCTTTTTAGCAAGGACGACAGACAGCACCCCAGAGCTTGATCATAACTCAATAGTGCCTTTGGTTAGCATCTTTTTCGCTCATTTTTGAAGAACATTACGCTATAATACAGATAACCGATACGGTCGGCGGCGAATGGAAACACCATCAATATCACGGGCTTTCCTTGCAAGCTGAAGGGCAAGCGAATACAGAACGCGAAAATGCACCGTAACCGCTAGGTATTGGTATTCATAGAGAAAATTAAGCATTCTTGGTGTTCCATGCAAATCACAAGCATTCGGTTTTTCCTAACCTACGAAATTTATAGCTGAAATTTCATCGTGAAAGGCAAAACTATCTGCACGAAACATCCCTGTGGCCACATCTAATGCGACAATTGACAGTCGCTGTCAGCGCCAATCAGTGGCGTCCAAATTAGGCCATTATCGTGTTGATGGCATGATTGTGACGATATGATCACATCGCCTTTTTTACCGCTAGGGTCGTGCCATGTCTTAGGGTCACAAGAAAGCAGATGTCTGTGTGCGCAAAAATGGCCGTTTTGAACTATACTGAATATCTGCTGCAAATGGGCCTCCCAACCTCGGCCAGGTGACGCTGCGCCGCGCGCGCTGCGCCGCTTCTTTAGCAAAAGCCGGTCGCTCAGTACTCCGCTGCCGCCTTCTGCCTGCGCTGCACACGCTGTTATCTGTTCGCCCTATACGTGCAGCATCCCTTGTGACTTGCCCCGCAAGCTTAAAGAAAACTACAAAAACGTTTTCACGGTGTGGATCTTATCTGAACCGGGAGTGATTCATTGACAACCTTTGCGGAATCAAGCAAGTTAAAACACGATGTTTTTTCAGCGAGTGCTATGTGCATGTCGATGGAGAACTGCTGCCTTTCAATGACAATAAAAGTGGGATGATGGTGTGAATTCTATATGTAAGTTGCCGGTAAAACGCGCATTTGCTGTCGTATTCGTGTCTCTTCGGAGCTTTCGGCAAACCACTACCACGCTTTCGCGTGCATTCGTATATAGCGTTGGGATATATCGCTTGAATGCCAAATTTGTCACGTGGTTTCCGAATTATTCGAACGTCAGTGTGAAAATTGGGAACTTAAGTATGCCCTGTGCAGGCCTTGGTACCATTTCATTGTGGTTTATTGTTTATTCAGTTTTATAAGAGCTTCACTTTTGCCGAAGTTTCCTTAGTATGTTAACAAGGTGGTACCAGAAGTTGAATGACACCTTCGATTTTTTGCAGTTTGTTCGAAAGTATATTGATGCGCTCTAAAAAAAGTATTGGGCACCCACTTTAACCATGCATGTGTCTTGCACCGCATGTTTCATTTTGGTTAATACCAATACCTCATCAAGCAGCGTGTTCACTTATCCTAATGTCAATTAGGTTATTGTGACAGCTCACTTGGTCGTGGTCATATTATACAACACCCACTAGAATCAAGCATGTTTTTATTTACGCCGAGAATCGCCACTGATAACCAAGTCCAATTTCTCGTCACCATCGACACTTTTCTATCTGCCTTGGTTTTTGTTTTTGACTCGTTTTCATAGCGGCAACTGTATAACCCTGGCGGCTCGGGCGCATGCAAAGCCACATTATTTCATGTGCCAAAACCATCATATGATTAGGAGGCTCGCTGACATTTGAGTCTCCAGATTGATTCCGGCCACCTGAGTGAGTCAGTGAATAAAAACTTTATTGGGAATGTGCGGTGGTATTTGTCAAGGTGGGGCTACAAGCACCCCAGCCTAGGTGACGGTCTCAAGTCCTTGGGCACGGGTGGCTTCCTGGGCGTGCCGGATGGCCCACAGTTGGTAGGCAAGGTCACGCTGAGCAGAGCCACCTCCCATTGCGCCTTGTGGTTCGAGACTGCCATGTCTACCAGGTGCATAGGGGACTTGTGCATGCTACTGGTGCAATCTCACAGCATGTGCTGCAGCGTCACTCTTGCCTCACATGCTTTACAGTCGTCCGATCTATAAATGTCTGGTTAACAGATGCGTAGGATCGTTGGGTTCGGGTACGTGTGGGTCTTTTGTTTACATTGTTTACTTTTGTTAACTTTTGCTTACTCTTTGTTTACTGTTTTGTTTACTTTTGTTTACATTGAGCGTGATACCACTGTACGTTTCAAATATGCAAGAACAACACGCCATGTCTGTCATTCTTGCCCCAAAATCTGAGCGCACTGTTGCTACATTTCGCTCCCATGTAAATGCAGCTGACTTATATGGGAATCGAGCTCATGACTTTGATTCTAGCATCCCAACACCTCATCATGCTAACTTATTTGTGGGTGTTATTTCAAACACCTGTAGGTATAAACGTTCAGCACAAACCCACAGCACAAATCTATTTACACTGAGCGGTGACGAGAAGTCTACAGCCATCAGCTGAATAAAACACTTGCATGGCGCACAATACGGTATTTTAATTATACTAAGCTAGCAATGTCCACCACTTTCGCCCTGCGAAAGGTTGTCTCGGATAATCAGAGCCCAATCACGAAATGTACAGCGGTTGTCTATTTGCTGTTTTTTTTTCTCAGTTAACAAGCATGCTTTCTTTTATTGTGAGCCCAGCCATCACGTTTTTTACATTTAAATAATAGTTTGTAATACTGTGCATGACAAAAAATTTAGAAGTAACGAGACCATGGAGTGTCGGTGAACTGCCATAATGCACTCTTCACGCCTTTGCTTCTCGCAATGCTTGCACCAGATATGGTAGAACTTGATCGGCAATTTCCAGTTCTTCCTCGTGTTTAAACTTTTGTAGCAGCTTATAATGCAGCAGTAGTGCGTGCCTGCTTCCAGAATGACAAAGTTGCGCTGCCCATGCAAAATGCGAGATAAGCGCTCCAAGGAACACGTTGTCCGTAGGCGCAATGGGAAAATCAAGCAAGCGAGCCCGTTCGAGCAACCGGGAGCTTTGCCCTCTTTCCGCTAGGGCGGTGAATGGCACTGCGCACACTTCAGCCTGTCTTCCCCATACTGTTCCAAAGTGAGCACTGCACCATAATTCTTCAGCTTCTAATCATCGAAGTGCCCGCTGTAAATTCGTATAACACGACACGCCAACCTGCCCAGCGGCTCACAGTGTTCCTGCTTATTGTGATTGAATATATTGAAACGAAGATGCGCGAGCCTACGGGGCGCGGAAGAAGAAGAAGAGTAGTGGAGTGGCGCCTGGACTGTGTGGTTGGGTGGAAGCGTTCTTGGCCTGTCTCAGAAGTACGCTGCTATTTCACAACGCCTTTTCACCTCATCTGTAAATAAACACAGTCACTCGCAACAGTTTGGTGGAGGTGCCGGGTACATCGATCTGGACGACCCAGCTCTACCGATTTTGCGACGGAGCAGACGCTTGGCAGGCTTGCCACCACAGCTACCAGACATGGAGGACGCGGGAGCAGGCCATAACAACCTCGTTGCTGGTGAGCAACACGCTCACCCGCCAGGACAAGATCACTGCGGCATGCCGGAACGTCAGCCGAGGACCTTTTCGGGGCAGCCGGATGACGATGTTGACGACTGGCTCAAGCACTACCAAAGAGTGAGTCGCAGCAACCGCTGGAGCACTGCTAAGCAGCTCGAGAACATGGTGTTTTTCTCGTCGGCACCGCGTCTCTTTGGTTCGACAACCATGAGAGTGCATTGACCACATGGGACATTTTCGTGGACGAGCTGAAGAGGTGTTTTGGTGACTCAACAGCTAAGGTCAAGCAGGCGGAGCAAACGCTTTCACGCAGAGCTCAGTTACCTGGCGAAACATGCACCACCTACATTGAGGCCGTCTTGAAGCTTTGCGTAATCGTGAGTGCGACCTTGTGTGACGAAGATAAGGTAGGTCATCTCCTCAAGGGAATCGCGGAAGACGTGTACAATTTCCTTATCACTAAGGAAGACTTACACACACCTTCCGACCTAAGGAGACACTGCCGAGCGTTTGAAACCCTAAAGAGGAGGAGAGTCCTACCAAAATTTGGACGTCTTGACAACGTGCCCACGATTGCAAGTGTCAACCTTCCATCGCAGGACGAGATCTCTTCTCTTATAAGACGAGTGGTCAAGGAAGAACTTGCTCAACTGCAAGCTGTGGACACCGCTGGTGTCTGCCATCAGTGTGCATTCGACCAACGGCCCCGTGAACCACTGGTACCTCGGATGCGACAGAGCTACTTTGAGCCTCGCCCCGAATTACACCGATCGGTTTGAACGGAGGAGTGAACGACCACTCGGAAACCAGGAACGCAGGCAAGCTGCGTCACAGCGATTCACTCCTCGACCACCATCGCCCGGCTTTTATCAACCGACGAGGTTTACTTCGCCGGGGACGACTAGACGCGACACCCGTACTTGCTACAACTGCGGGCTACCTGGACACATCGCTAGGTACTGCTACCGTCGCCAGCAGCGAGCTCCACGTTTCAACGTGTACACGCCTTATGTACCTGCTGGCGAGTCTCGACCATTTCAGGGCTCTTCCCAACAGCAACACGCAGCACGTGCTGACTCGCCTTGCTCCGACCGCAGCGTTACCCCACCACCAGCACGCCAACAGCGATCCCCGTCTCCGCGTCGCCGCTCGGGGACGCCACCACCACTGGGAAACTAACTGGTGCGACCAATGGGGGCGAGGCCGCAAAATCATCTTCCGCAAGACCCCCTTGTGTTGTAATGGTTGAGAACAAAGTGAGTGTTTTTGTAGACAATGTGAGTACTGTTGCACTAGTTGATACCGGTGCTGCCGTTTCCATAATGAGCATGTCTTTTAAAAATCGCCTAGGGACGAAAGTAATGTTTGCTTGGAATCGGAGTGCTACGTTTCCGCGGCATAGGGGGAGAAACGTTGAGCCCGGTTGGAGTTTGTTCTGTTTTACTTTCTATAGGAAATCAAACGTTTCGAGCGGAAACTAACGGTGCTTGCACGAGCGACCCATGACGTCATTCTAGGTATAGATTTTTTGCGGGAATGTGGTGCAACTCTAGATTGTGGTAGTGGTGGGATTATTTTTCGTCCCGTGTTGTCGCCTCCATTGACAAAAGATACCGTTGATGACTGCTTGGAAGTGTTTTCCGTGTCCGAAGACGTCTGCTTGGCCCCACATACCGCAATGTTTGTGCGTGTAAACTCTTCGCGTTCTTGTGCGGGTTCTTACTATGGTTTAGCCGAGCCGAACTTCAGTAACGCCCTTAAGAAAAACGTTAACGTGCCTCGTTGCCTCGTGCTCATCGTCGATGGTTGTGCCGATTTGTGGACTGTGAACGTTTCCGCGCAGCCCATATATCTGCCTGCAGGACTTAAATTGGCAAGCTTTCAAGAGCAAAGTTCTCTTACCATACGGTCACTCCAACTATCGGTGGATGTAAAGAAACCCCACGCCAACTCGTACCGCGACTATTCTGCCAGCATTGACCGTATGATTAACAAGTCACTTCCATCAACTGAACGGTCGCTGCTGCAGGAGGTGATCACACGCTACGCCTCAGTCTTTGACTTTGCCCACGACGAGACGTCTACCGTTACGCCACCGTCTTCACGTACGCAACACCGCATCTATACAGGCCAAGCACCACCAATACGCCAGAAGCCCTATCGTGTCTCGCCTTCCGAAAGGAAAGTCATCGCTGAACAAGTTGAAGACATGCTAAAGAAGGGCGTCATACAATAATCGTGTAGTCCATGGGCAGCTCCTGTCATTCTAGTGAGGAAAAAGGATAATTCATGGAGATTCTGCGTAGACTATCGTCGCCTAAATGCCATCACAAAAAAGACGTCTACCCTTTGCCACGTATAGATGACGCCGTGGACTGCCTGCATTCTGCCTCCTATTTTTCTTCTGTTGACTTGCGTTCTGGGTATTGGCAAATTCCTATGCATCCCTCAGATAAAGAGAAGACGGCCTTCGTAACACCAGACGGTCTCTTTGAGTTCAACGTTATGCCTTTTGGTTTGTGCAATGCTCCAGCGACATTCGAGAGATTGATGGATACAGTACTCCGTGGACTAAAATGGGAAATTTGCATGTGCTATTTAGATGACGTGATTATCTACGGCAAGACTTTTCAAGAGCATAACCAGCGCTTGTCGCTTGTGTTTGAATGCTTACGCGAAGCTGGCCTTGTTTTAAACTCAAAGAAGTGTCGTTTTGGATAACGTCAAGCCCTGGTATTAGGCTTTCTCGTGGATAAAGAAGGCGTGCGACCAGACCCACAGAAGACCGCAGTAGTTCGCAACTTTGAACCACCACGAACAGTGAAGGACCTGCGAAGTTTTCTGGGTCTGTGCTCATATTTCCGCCGATTTATTAAGAACTTCGCACAACTTGCCTCCCCACTGACGTCCCTTCTTCATAAAGACACACCGTACTTGTGGGATGATAAATGTGAGGCTGCATTTCAACAGCTGAAGTTTTTATTGACTTCAGGACCCATCCTAAAGCATTTTGATCCTGATGCTTTGACTGAACTTCATACTGATGCTAGTGGGCTAGGTGTTGGTGCTGTGCTGGTCCAACTCTGCAACAGTCGCCAGCACGTCGTAGCATATGCCAGTCGGACACTGACCAGAGCAGAGACGAACTACACCGTCACCGAGCTCGAGTGCTTAGCAGTCGTCTTCGCCATTCAGAAGTTCCGACCGTATCTACATGGCCGCGAGTTCACAATAGTGACCGATCACCACTCACTATGCTGGCTTGTGGGACTTCGTGACCCGTCTGGCCGGCTGGCTCGTTGGGCGTTGCGCCTCCAAGAGTACAGCTTTTCTGTTACCTATAAGTGTGGACGATGTCACACAGATGCCGACTGCTTATCCCGCCTTCCTTCAGTACACACCAATGCTGACGACAATGACATTGATGACTATTTAGTTTCTGTCTCGTCCGACTTCCCAGATACCAGCAGCTTCAAACGTGAGCAGCAGTGCGGCCCTACTCTAAAACCTTTGCTCGAAGCTGCACATAACTCCGTCGACAAGCACTTTAAAATTTCAAATGGCTTGCTGTATAAAAGAAACTATTCAGCCGGTGGACTCCCGTTGCTTCTAGTGGTGCCGGAAAGCCTGCGCCAGGTCGTCCTTCGTTCTGCGCACGATGACATAACATCCGGTCATCTCGGTTTCACACGTACGCTGCATCGACTACGTGAGAGGTTCTACTGGCCAAAAATGTGGAAGACCACAAAACAGTACGTCACCAGCTGCGCTATATGTCAGCGCCACAAGCCATCCACCACTGCCCCGGCGGGTTATTTGCAGCCCATCCCTCCACCGACATCCCCTTATGAAAAAGTCGGCATTGACTTGCTCGGACCCCTTCCTAAGACTCCATCGGGCCACCGATATGTTATAGTGTGCGTGGATTATTTAACGCGTTATACAGAAACGGACGCACTGACATCGGCCACAGCAGCCGCTGTTTCTTCTTTTCTGTTACAACGGGTCATACTGCGTCACGGTGCTCCACGGGTTGTCATCAGTGACCGTGGACGACAATTTATGGCCGATGTGGTTGAAGAAATTTTGCGCTCCTGTGGCTCCTCTTATCGCCACTCCACCCCTTACCATCCGCAAACTAACTGTCTCACTGAGAGAACAAATCGAACTCTCACGAATATGTTATCGATGTACGTTGATGCTGACCACAGGAACTGGGACGCCGTCTTACCGTTTGTTACTTACGCGTATAACACCGCCAAGCATGAAGTTACTGGACATTCACCCTTCTTTCTGCTTTACGCACGAAATCCACAGAGTTTTCTGGACACTCTATTACCTTTCTCGCATCAGGAAGATCTGTCCATCGCTCAGACGTTGTGTCGCGCTGAAGAAGCACGTCAACTAGCGCGCCTTCGAACATTGTCTTCGCAAGAACACAGCAAGAGTCGCTACGATGCCAAGCATATCCCCGTAGAGTTTTCTCCTGGTGACTACGTGTGGCTGTGGACTCCTGTTCGTAGAAAAGGATTGTACCGGAAGTTTCTAGCGAACTATTCCGGCCCATTCGTGATAGTCACTCGTCTCAGTGACGTGAATTACGTTGTCGCCCGAGTCACAGCCAATAACCGGCGTTCGCGCACTACGCAAGTTGTTCACGTAGCCCGCCTCAAACAGTACCATCATAGGCCTATTTAACTCGCTCGGCGAGCTTCGTCTGCCGCCGGGGGAAATGAAACGAAGATGCGCGAGCCTACGGGGCGCGGAAGAAGAAGAAGAGTAGTGGAGCGGCGCCTGGACTGTGTGGTTGGGTGGAAGCGTTCTTGGCCTGTCTCAGAAGTACGCTGCTATTTCACAACGCCTTTTCACCTCATCTGTAAATAAACACAGTCACTCGCAACAATATAATATATTTATTTATTCCTTTATTTATTTACAGGTTCTGCAGGCCTATACTTAGGCCCTAGCAGTAGGGGCAGCAGTAATGAAAAATGGTAAGTTTCACACTGTCACATCACATGATCAGACAACTTATAGAGCTCTTAGTCAGCAGTGTTACCGCAGAAAAACAATAAACATACGCAGAAAAAGTCTATATTCATTTCACTAGGCCACTGCAACATGCCATATTAATACACCATTCAAAACTAAACAAGCCGAAAAAAAGTTTCGAGTTTTTTTTTCAATATTTAAAATCACTTCACAATCAGAATCAGAATCACAAATCACAATCAGAATACACAGCCACATCTACGTCTTCGTGAACCGCTGGGCTTTAAAACACAAAATCGTAACGCAAGTTTCATGCTTTAATGCCTGGCAAAATTCTACGCTTCTGTCACGCAATATTATATGCTTTAAGGGGGTTCGTTCCAGTACATAACATTCATATAATGTTTTTTCGCCGACATGGTGCCGCAACCGCTTGGTGCTGATGATGTTACAGTCAGGGCAAGAAAAGTGTCAAGCGACGTCACTCAAGACGCACTATAGGAGGCCGCAAACCTGCTTCGGGCGTGTCTTAACCAGATTAGTCAAATGCGCAAAATAAACGTTGTCAGCCATTCGTTATATTAAGCAACTGGTTATTACTATATCCTATTAAAAGCAATGAGCTCCCAGAGCAGTTAGCATGCTTCTGTTATTATAAGTACTGACAATTTAGCAATTTATTTGGTGTTAAGAGTTGCACTCCTCTCATTGATTGTAATTACTGGTTAGTAGCTTCAGACGATCACACTATTACCGCAAGCGGGCGAAAACGTCTTTATTTGATCCTAGTCGGTTCGTGGGGATTCTAGTATTTGCATATATTATTACTACCAGGCCAAGCGGTCGAAAAGGCCTTTACGAAGCCTTTAGCGCATACTTCTTGAATTGGGCGTAGTACACTAAGTCATAGAATTCTATGACCCTGTCATGCGCAACTCATAGCTTCAAACGGTAACAAAAACAAAGTGATGTAATTTTCAATGTTGCCTGCACAACTTGCATTGCACTTAACACTACATATTCTACCAATAAATATTACAATGCAGCACTAGCTGGCATCGCATAAGCCAAAAACTGTTGGCGAGACTCAATGAAACTTGTCATGTTTAGCAGCCCTTACAAATCCTACAATAATCTAAGCTTCAATCGGTGAAGACAAATATCGCTAGAACCGGCCATCAAGTCAACGAATGCTTCCAATACTTATTCATGACCTTCCTCTTAACATGCCGTATTTAGTTGATATTCTGCTATAAATAGGAACATGGTGAGAGGTGGCGTTATAAATCTTTGCCGATGCAAACTTCCTTTGACTTACTGGCAGATTCCGTTTAGGATATGGATGACGAGAAAGAACATGACAATCACCGATTAACATCTTGTTAGCTTAATACGCCGTGATATAGCCTGTTAGGCACTGTTTAGTGTCATTTCATAAAACATGTTCCTACACGCATCCCAATCATCTGCTCACTCATGCCCTTCGATTGCCAGTAGCACGGGGGCAATATGAGTCGCAGAGCAGGAACTAATTATTGATAAATACATCGCTACCTCTACTCTGCATCAGCGACCAAAATAGTCGCAAAGACGTCATTAAATTAATATTAGTATATTGCCGTGTAGAGCTAGAGAATAAATGTGCACAAATTTAATCTTATACTGCACTTCAAAACACATTGAAGAGCACAAATTGAGCTCATATTATGCTCACTTCAATTTTGCAGAATCTTCTATGCAAGAACATATTTCTGCACAGTTCACGGTATTTGAAATTAGTATAGCGTAAGCCATAAAACCTTAAACTAAAAGAAGTCACTGAACCTATACCAGGTCCATTAACCCCTTCGCTACTATGAAAATAAGAAAATTGCCCCGAATATATAAGAATTGTTATTTCGCTTGATTTGCGGGGCGTGTTTTTTCTAGACAACTTGGCAGCGTAATCTTGATTGAACTTTTTCACTGCAATAATTGCGTGAAAATGTTGCTAAAATGCTTCAAAGGCAACAAAAACGTACAAATACGGCGGTAAAATGCAAGCCGATACACCATGTTAATTCAAACTGGCACCATATAGCATAAACAAATACAACTACGACTTTTGTAGTCGTAACTGGCTTGATCCAGTTTTTATTGATAGAGATAGTTGCCGTTGCTGGTTATTTCGGTTCACAACCTGAAGACGACTGTTGTTGTCAATAACAAATGATAATTTAAAATTTGTATTGGTGCTCAACACAGCGAAACAAATCATACATGTTAATAAATATCTTAGTCTCGTATTAAAATATCAATAGTTTGTAAAACAATAAATCAATCATATCCCAGACAATATTGTAGTGAACTGTTCTACATTGTTCATGTGGGGCCGCAATGACAGCTACGACCTAAGGTTTTACATTTGGCGAGCTGACAGTAAAAGCAGTCCGAGTTGTACATGATCATTAAAGGCATCGCACATCTAAGTGAGATAGAACCAAACGCACATTGCCGATCTCAAGGTAATTGTGGAAATGGCGTAAGAACTCTTCTGCAAACTATGCGTGCACCACCAAAACTACTGCCAGTTCAGCCACTTAGAAAGTATATATAGACGAGCTAAAGTATGTGTTAAAAAATGTTATTCTAAGGAACAGATATTTAGCAGTCATTCCTGTGATGATTGGGGAAAGCGAAGTTTGATGCGTGCGTGACACTACTACAACCAAATAGAAGCGATATCTTTTATGAGTCAATATAAACTGTGCGAGAAGAATGACGGCTAAGTGTATTTTCTCCTTGTCTGTCGTCTCGTTTGCACTTTTTACCCGGAAAATGCAAAAGTAATACTTCCTATGTTCCAGGCAATCTGTTACAATATGACACCACAGTCGCAATCAGCGTGGCAATTTTCCAGCGCCATCGATGCTCCTAAGAGATATCATGCACAAGGAGAAATAGATTAAAGGTATTTCCTCGGCTGTGAAATCTGACCCAACAAAGGAGCTGCGAAGTGAACGCTGCCACTCGGCAAGGTGCAGATTGAGTTCTTCAATCACCTTTCATCATTTGCTCGTTTTCTACTTTGTTTTCTTTATCTCTATGTTGTCATCTCTCATCCTTCCTTCCAGAAATTTAGATTTTTTGCCTCACATTTACATTTCTCTCAATCATTCTCGTGTTATGTTCTACGTATAGCTTACTCTTGTCCCAAATTGCTTCCCTCTTTCTAACCCTAGCGCCATTCGTCGTCCCCCGCCTGTCCTCTTACCGCTCCTTTTTTGAGTCAATGCTTCCTCTAGAAAGATTCCTGCGACGTCGCACACTTTCCCACAGGGACGGGAGGTTCCTCGTGGGTCAGTGCTTTCTCCACAAAGAGCGCTCGCAGCCGCAACAACTCCTCCCGTTGGATTCGGAACTGACGCCATCAATGAGTCATGACTCTTTTGCCTCCAGCACAGCAGTGGACATTGCGTTAATCTCAGAGGCTTCGAGGACTAAAGCGTCCGCCGCAGTGAGCGCATGCAGCCGCCACTGTTTAGGGGAGCGGAGGAGGAGAAAACAGAAGGGGGCCGGTAACCTGCTCATCGGCTCACGTCACACACATTTTTCATGAGGAAGCGTTGGTTTCATCAAAATATGAGCAACTATGCCAAGCCAAACCCATTAGTACAGTATGGTATGCAATGGTATGCTATGCAAGGAGTTGTTTCATGAATGCGAACTTTCTGCTGCATGCACACTTTCCTTCGACGCAATAATTTTGGTCTGTTTGTCTGTCTCTACATTTCGCTGTTTGTCCACTGTTATAACGACATGGGGTACTTCAAACGGTTGACCCCATCCGCAGCACCCACCCTTGTTGCTTGAGGTTCAGCGTTCATGCTTGTGCCTTTGTCAATTATACAGCAATTATCGCGCCTGTCTGGGGCCCCATAACAACACGTATATACTCTACATGTGCGTCTTTTACTCGAAAAAGCATACATAAGGAGTTTTAAGGACCCCAGTTTGGTCACTTGGACCACGCAGTCGAGCTATAGCACTTATTAAAGACTTTTATTTGGCTGCGTCGATTGGTGCTTTCTAAAAGTCTACTCTTGGTTTTGCTGCGCCCAAAGCAGATGTGCCAACAATCCTGTTGAAAACGTCGTTTCGATGCGTAACGGCCGTGCCAGCAGTCGTAAGTTTTTCCCCGGTCCCCATCACTGACGTGGCAGGACACCTTCATCCATTAAGTATGCGCTCGACCTGTGCTCGTAATGATGACGTGGCGTTCAAGTAGTTGTTGCTAGTCGAACTTCGAAGGAAGCTACTGCTGCTGTTGCTGTTTCTGTAACTAATACATGAGACTACAGCATTTTAAAGGAGCGTTTCCCGAATAATGTCAAGGTTAAGAACCCCCCGACACGGAGTGACAGCCTTATGGCCTCAAGAGTCAAATGCCTGCTGCTCCCGTTCACAAAATGAAGCGTCCCATGCGACCTTTAACGGCCATAGCTACGCAAACAATGCGGCTCATTGATCTTAGAGCTTTGTTTACGGCTTACCTTTCACAATTTTGATCATCGTGCCACTTAGTGTACATGCTCGTGCCCTTTCATGTGCCTCTGTCGCTTCTTCGTCATCTTCAATACGCGATCCCTTTACTCGTGCCACTTCCCTCTGATTTCACCTTTCTATGCTTTGCGTAGGCCATCTGGCACATATATTGTTGGTTTGCGGAATAATCAATTGGTAAATTCCTAGCTTTTTATACTCATTGCTATCTGTACAATGTTTCTGAGTCACCCAAGACGTTGATAAGAAAAAAAAATTCAGCAGATCCCACGCATTTGGGAATCGACGGTATGCGAAGCATGTGGAGGAAAGGTGACCGTGATGCAATTTTTTTAAAGCCGCACATCATGAAATGACGTTAAATACTTGTTCGAATTTTGCACGCACAGACATATGTTGAAGAGTTGCAGACGTTTATATAACCAGTTGTTTACACTTGCGCATTGATGTCAACTTGAACATGCGTATTAGCAACACCAGAATCTGATATGAAGCGCTGATGTTCACGAGGAGGCTAGCCCTGGACACTAATACATAAATCTATTTTTTTCGCATGGCAACTAGCCACAATAAATGTTAACCCGACGTGACGGCTGTAATAAATGAGTACATATGTAATGTTCATAAAATTGAGTAGGCAGCACTGCAACCAGTAATGATGTTTCACGAAGATTAGCGTCTATTTAAAAAGTAGTTCCTAGACCTGGCGTCGTTGTGTGGTACCATGTTTCATTTCTACACAGCATGCTTGGGTTCGATTCAAGCAGGGAACCTGACATTTATTTTTTTGCAGTCGTCGGGTGGACGCTACCGATGTCGGGTAGTTCTTGACGCAATAAAATTGCCTATTGCGGTCTCGTCGTTCCTGGGTAGATACTAAGTATGAATAACCTGTGGCACATACCCGCATACCAGCGGCACATACCTGCCCTTGGGTATGTGCCACTGTCTCGCGGGAAGTGTTTGGCGATGTACGCGACTGAATTGTGACATTATTCGTGTGTTGGCCAGCGCATCGTATTCATCAAACCATCCTACCCTTCATGCTAAATTTGGTTCACGCCAAGTTTAGGAGGTGACCACGACAGCAACCAAACGTAAGTGGCTTGTTAGATAGATTCGCTCAATGTCGCCTAAGTTCACTAAGAAGTGCTTCGCATTTAACATGTGAATATTTTCGTGCTTGATCCGTAAAGCACTGTGAAAATGTCTTCTCAGCAAGGTATTCTATTACAACTTGTCGAGGTCAGGGAGCCTAAATAGCCAAACTGCAGTAGTGAACAGACCGTAGTAGAAGCCATAACGATAGACATAACCATACGTGCATCTTAACTGTATGCTTGTACAATACCTAATCATGTCAGGAATGCACTTCCACAAGAATGAAAACATCCGAATGCATTAGCCACACAGCGATCTGTACTTTTTTTCTATTGCTGGTGAGAGAACTGTCGAAAGTATGGGCACCCTGAGCCAATCATAGCAAAGTACAATACGTACATCTTCCATCGCACTGGTCTCTTACTTGGGCGTGGCATTTACCAATACGTATTCTTGTTTGATTAAAATGGCGAGCAGTTCAGCATGCAACACTTTCGCCAGCGAGGAAACGCTTGATCATATTCTATGCCACTACCTTGCATACCAGTCCCAACTACGCATTATGAAAGCCAAGCTCTGTCAGCTGGACTCACGACCGCTTACAGACAAGAAGGTGTTGGGAGCGTGGCTGAAGGTTTCGAATACACGCAAAGCCACGAAAGCCTCTAGAGCTTCTTGAAGACCACCGGACTTCACGAGCACCAAGAAATCACAGCGTGAGATCGTGCTTTGTAGTCCCGAACTGACTACTTAACCATAATTTTACTACTCTTCTTTTTTCTCTACCTATTTGATTTCTAATATTCCCCTCTTCTCCACCCCAAGTATAAGTAGCCGACCAAGCTGAGCTTTGTTAACCTCTCTGCCTTTCCTCTTTATTTCTCTCTCTCTCTCTCGACAGGAGAAGCCATCTGTGTAAAAAACATCAACCTTTGACATCTGTAGCAAGCGTCACTTGATACCTTTTTTATCTATTTGTTTATTTTTAAATTGGCCAACACCTGTTCAGAAAGAATTTCCCTGAGTTATTCATTTTTATTGCCAACAGTTCCTTTTATTTTCTGTCCCGGCAGAGTTCTTCACGTTTAAGCAACTTTTGTACAATATGTTTCTTGTGGTAATTGAATCAATCAATGAGCCCGAAGCATTCTTTGCAACAAAACTTGTGGCTATTCTCACAGCACAACAATATTAACAAAAATAAAAATAATGATATTGGTGAAGAGCGTCTGCTTGGTATCTGCTGAAAATTACTACTCCGTGTACTTTGGGCGCAAGATATGCATTCGACTTTTCTCATATTTCCTTTCGGGGAAGTGGGGCAATATTTTATTTGTTATTTATTTTCCTGCAAATGGACCCCCACCTTGTGCTCCTTATTGTTAACAATTTATTCTTGTATGCGTCCTTCAAAGTCAAACACTTCTCGCGCTTGCACAGTAATGCTCTTTTTGTTAACTTTGTTGATTGCTTAGTAGATATGGATGTCTGAGTATTAGCTTTAGTTTTATAACATCATTCCCCTAATCACCTCAATTTTTATTTGTACTTGTTTGTTGTGTTCCTTTATGAAGCGGGAATATGTTTATCTTGCATTTTTGTGGCAAGCCTGCAGTGAAACACTCAGTTTACTTTAGGTTATAGCTGTTGAAACGATTATCCTGACGCCACAATGTAATCAATATTCAATCAATTTATTTTTTGTTCATTTCACAAAAGGATAGAGGAGCGGCGAATAAAATCTGTTTTCTTACACCTTGACAACCCCACCTCCTCGTTTTGCATCACAGCAAATTAAATTGTCGCTTTGTATCACAACAATTAAAGCGACAGTTTGTTTACATATGATTGAAAAAGAAGTGCGAATGAAAAGCTACATCATTGTGAAAACATACATAATTTGGAAACAAGGCTTCAACAACAGAAAAGCAACAAGGGCAAAACAGTAATGAAGAATCAAAATGAAAGTAGGAAATATATGCATGGTAATAATCAATAGTGCTTACAAGTTCAGCCTATCTTGCCCCATAGAGAACAACACAGGTGAAGATTAGTTAATTTGTAATGATTGAGAAGGGCAAACAAGGTATGGTACACGCATTGCACTGAAAAGTTACACGCTTGCCCGTACCTTCCATGTCCCCTCTTTTCGTGGACATAGTTAATTTTTTTTCCTTTCCAGTAAGCAATCTCTCTTCAATAATCCAGGTTTTCTTTATATCAATTATAAAATGGACAATTAGTCTATACCAATACAGATGATGGCTGGTGATAATCTGAGCATCATAAACAATTGAGAAGTTGTGGCGCCGATCGCATAATAAAGCAAAACCAAAAAAGTTTTCGCATTTTATGGATTTTTGCAGGGTATAAATTGTCGTTTGTGCCTTTCAGAAGTATACAGTACTTTAAAAATAAAACATGTGAATGGTAAGCAACTACTTTTTTCCCGTTGAGAGAAAGTGTTTGAGGTGACCTTGCAAATATCCCTGTTATGCCAGCACACTCTTTTCAACTGCATTGACATGACTATCCCAAGACATAGTTGCAGAAAATACTACTCCTAGAGTCTTAACATTATCAATAATTTCATTGCTGAGATCAATTAAAAGTATACCAGCATGGCGGGGAGGGGCGGGCTAATTCTTTTTTCTTTGCTCCGAAATCAATACTTGTTCTCCTTTTATATAATTTCATGCCATTTCCTAATTACCACGCTTCTAATTTTTATAAATTTATAAACAGATTCCTATAAGGTCACGGATATTGTTCAGAAAAAAATATGATGGCGCCTTCACACATACAATAAACTGCACTTAAACTGATACATACAACACCAATAATATATCAAATGAGCAACAGCTGACTTACCACGCGTCCTGCAGAACTCCGCAGAGTACCCCTAGATACTTTGAACTGCCCTATCAATTTTGACTATTTGTTGCCGTTGTCTCAGTTACGGACCATTAAGTTCAAGTGCGCACCCCGTATGTCGTACAACTAAACTTGTTTATCAGAATATCATGAATAGTAAGTCAATGTGTTGGTATAACCAATGAACGCCACTATCGTTATTAGTTTTTTTAGCTGCGTAAAGCATACGATTTCTTTTGAAAACTATGCTAGCTCGGTGGATTAATTTTACGGAAACCAAGT
>WOVY01008048.1:0-33666 GCA_013436015.1 Rhipicephalus annulatus
TCCTTAGGAATGGTTAAAAATACGCTTGTAGCACGAACGCGGTGAAATACGATCTGCCGGTAATATTTTTCGTCATACCACCCGCAAAAGTGAGAGTAAAAAAAAACGAAACACGCACTCTGATCAAAATGTGGGTGGAATTTGGCAAAATTAAATGTTTGCCCCAAATCACCTATCTGAATAAGCTCTGTGTGAGCTTTCAAGTTGAAATACTCACGAATTGGCCTCCACGCTTGAATAATCAACGACACAGCACACACGTCCATAGAACCCAAGGCACCTAATATCCCGAGTAATGCGTCCCTCTTCCACGATTTATATATAGAGCCGAAATAAATTTCAAGTAGGCGCGTAAAAATTACTGCAGGCGGCATCACCACTCCATCAGCGGCCAAACAAACGCCCGAAGGTGGGCACGGAACTTTCAACAAGAACGACGCTGCAGCAGATGTACGATAGTGCGAATGCAGTTGCAAGTACACCACGCACACACTATTAACGGACGGGGGCCAGCAGCGCAACAGCGCATGCCTTATGGTTCTCTTGCAGAAGCACCATAGTGAAGTTGGTGATACAGGGCTTGAAGTAGCCACCATAGCCGCTTGTTTTCGTCGCTTTGCGACCACGGGAGACAAAAAAAAAAAACATCTCACCTCTCAAGCCGGGTGCCGGGTTCGCCGGCTCAGACGAGTTCCCAACAAGCTCCCAACGGTCACGGCTTATGTTGTAATGGGCTGTGGGTGCGTGCGATTTCGTGGCGTGATTTGGAATAGCCAATACAGTGACATAGTGACCTTTCCCCCCTATTATTCCTCATCTGCACTCAAGTGAAGAGGGAGCGGAAGAGATGGCCAGAAGTCATGGGTAGATACTCTCTTCTTCCTTTCTCCTCCTATTGAATACTGACCGAACATGTCGTGAGTGAGTGTATATAATGCCCTCTCCACTTTATTTTCCTTCTGCACCAGCTGGACGCATGAAAGGCGCCCTCTCTTTGGCTTCCGCTGATGGGCGATAGCTTTCCGTGGTAGCGTGTTAATTGTTTAGCTATCATGGGTCAGCCGTGCGCTCTAGTGTTATAGAACATTTTGAAAAATGGTGATATCAACGCCTAGAATACTGAAGGTGATCTTCCTAAGCATTATGGTTCCCTGTTCAAGCCTAACGAATGAAGCATACATATATAAATTCACTGAAGCACAATTATCATCACAATACCACAGGCTCATCACCGCTGAAAATGGCCGTGGCGTCAGGAGACAGCTCCACTACGCCTAACCGTAATGAGAAGAAATGACATCAGCTTCCTCTGAAGATGCATGTAAGATCTACTGAGAAAACACACGCTGAATTTCACCTCAACCACCGGAAACAAGGAGCCAAGGAGCTACAGCGCACCTATGGCCAAGAAGTAGGAGTTCATTGTGTGGACAACGACGCCTACGCCATCAAACATTGCCATAACCTTGGTGTCATGGGTAGTGAGAGCTAGATTGTTTTAAGAGCAATACTCATGGAAATTTGGTTTTCATGTGGCTGTCTTTACAGCTTGTCTGATTATTCAGGATGATTTCTTGCATCAAGGCCCAGTAAAGTTAACAGCCTATTTAGCTTTAGTAAGACCTACATTAGAATATGCAAGTATCACATGGTACCCACATCAGAAAAGACTAATCAATCACGTTGAACGAGTTGCTGACCGGCAGACAGTGGGATTGAATCCCGGCTGTGGTGGCTGCATTTTCAATGGGGCGAAAATTTTGTAGGCCCATGTGCTCAGCTGTGGGTGCACGGTAAAGAACCCCAGGTTATCAAAATTTCTGGAGTGCTCTACTACGGCGCCTCTCACAATCATATGGTGGTTTTGGGTCGTTAAAACCTACATATCAATCAATAAATCAATCAATCAATCAAGTTGAATGAGTTTAAAGAAGAGCGGCTAGATTTATTCTTTCAAGATACTCTCGAACTAATTATTTGACAGAGATGTTGCAACAACTAAACTGGCAACAACTAAACTTTATTCTGGCTACACGACGAAACACCGTCGTGTAGCCAGAATAAAGTTCTTGTTTTTGCTTTCTCAAAATACATTTAACTGTACGGAATCACTTAACGTTAAAAAATTCGAATTTAAAACTATAAAAAATTTTGTAAGTAAATTTTTGGGAATTCTAGCTTTTCTTTAATTTCATTGAATGTACCGAATCACAAAAAATTTCGTGTGACATGTTATTGATTGTTAATGTGGTGTATTCAATGATGTATGGATAATGCAGGTGGTGGAGCAAAAATAATGTGATGGGAAATGTTCGTATTTTTTTTTCGCCTATGCATTCCTTCTTTATGCTTGACATGATAGTTATTATGCAAGAATTTCTTCACCGTCTATATGTAATGACACATTGGGGTTTTTAGATTTTTTGTATAAGATGTTCCTTGCTATTTCATGTAAACAATGATTAAAGTTATGCCCCACATTTGTAACGGCTCAATTGCCCAACAGTACCTGTATACAAATATATAAAATAAATAAATACTAATTTTTTTTTACATTTCAACTTTCTACTGATGTGTTGAGATGTTCGTGTTGACAATGAATATGCTAGCGAATATTGAGCATCTTTTTTACAGCTTGCTCGATGCGATGATGCTTTTTCCACATAGCAATGTTATTTCCGAAAAAACACAATACAATGCAGTTTGTATAAATAATTATCGTTATGCATTGATTTCTCAAATTCCCGATAGGGACCGTAATGCTTTACCTAAAAGCTCCTGTTTAGCTGATTTATAATGGATGTAAAGACGTGCTGTCTGATTGAACATGATTCATTTATAAAATGGGTGTGCATTATTTATTCTTTACCAGCAATAACTGCCAACAGATCAACGTATATTCAATAGCCGTGACCGCAGCCTGTTTAACCCTAAAAACAGCTGATAAAAGCACTGCCAAATAGCAGTAGAAGAAACACCCGACTTTAACACAATAATGCTCTAACCGAAACTAAAACCACAGTGGCGCGATGACAAGGCCGGAAAGGAACCTTGTGACAGTTTAATGTCGGCCGCTAGGAGTGCTAGCAGTCATGTGGGCCGCATGGTTCAATGAGAGCATGCGCTCTTTACGTTTACTATGCTACTCTATGCGTTTACGACGATGGAGGGTAGGCGCGAGACGCGCGAAGTCACACATGTTTCTGACCGAACTTCTTGCATGGCTTTCGCAGTATTGCACGTTATGTGTGAAATGAAGTATAGGCACATCCGTCAGTGTAGGCGTGCACACGAGGGGGACATGGCGGGCGCACCCCCCCCCCCCTTCCATGTCCTCTAATAGTCAGTGGGCGAAGTCTGCCCCGTACTTAGAATGTGCACCTATACATTGCATTGATAGAGATGGGGCGCTACTATTAGCCATTGACTCTCCTTCGAAGGGGAACCCTCCGCACGTGCATGGCCACCAGACGACGCCAGCGATGCTAAGATTATCAATGAGAGTTACGTATAGCGCCCTCGGGTAACTCAAAGGTGCTTATAAAGTAAGATATATGGCCTGAACATGAATTGGCTGCATAAGGTATAGTTATTTGGTAATTTTTACTATTGTATAGATTATCGAGTTTGTGTGGCGTAAATTGTGCAGGTATTTAGGCTTTTACATGCAATCCAAGATTTTTTTTCTATTCTGCTAGATAAGTTGCCATACACAAGAAAAAGCTAAATATACTTCAATTGGTGATTTTCGAATGTACGATGAAAACTCGGAAAAAAAAAGCGAGATGCATTACAACTATGCAAGACTTGCAAGTGTAACTATTACGCGCGTAGATACATGTGTCAACGAGAATACACTTTACTGAAAATCACGTGTGTGGAATATTTCCGTCTTTCTTCTTCCTTCAGTTCCATATGGTTTTATTGTAAAAGAGTCAATGCAGAGAAGTGTACCTGCAAGAATGACGTGACATCTCAGGATGGGGCTGATCGGTAAACATATAGAGCGATTTTGAGAAAAGTTTGCATGCGAAACGGCTGTTTTATTTTTCACTTTCATTTTTTTCTAGCAAGCACGAACATGCCGGCATTTCTAAAGAAATCGGAACGCAGAACTTTTCTGTGAGTGAAACAGTTGCATAATCCAGTTTTGATTTATGCTTCTGCTAATCAGCAGCAGTACACCTATTTGTTCTAGAGAGTTGTGGGTTTTCTTTATAATGACATACAGGCACCGTCGACAAGTTTGTCATTTAGGTTGCCACAACACTTTTTCTAGAAATAAACTGGCATATCCTACGTACCTTAATAATAGACGTTATGTGACGCATGCGTAGGGAAGGTGACCATAATGCAATTTTTATACCGCGACACGTCATGAAATGACGATATATATATGTACAAGTCTTGATTTCACAGACACACGTTGCAAATGTTTGTATATTCAGTTTTTAATTTCGAAGCATTTCTTAGCGAACTTCGGCGAGTTTTGAGCGCATCTATCTATCTAGCCGCCTACGACGTTTAGCTCTCGTGGCCGTTTCGATAATGGTATCAATGCCAAACTTGGTACGGCATGACATGACAGTATGAAGAACATATTTAATTAGTCATAACATGAAAATCATGATATGGAGGTCATGAATGTCATGATTTACATTCCATGGTCGTGTAGCTCCTGCGGAGGTTTCGTTCACATGGCATGTTGAAAAACTGGTGTGTATGACATGATTGCATGGCGAAAACATGCAATAGACCCT
This sequence comes from Rhipicephalus annulatus, assembly GCA_013436015.1. NCBI lineage: Eukaryota > Metazoa > Arthropoda > Arachnida > Ixodida > Ixodidae > Rhipicephalus > Rhipicephalus annulatus. The sequence continues at coordinate 4,761 of WOVY01008048.1, forward strand.
CACATGAAAATGATGACATGTGTATCAAGTAACAACATGACTACATGCCACGCTCATGTTGCACTCGCAGTCGTTGCGCTGGCGTCACAAATACCAAATTTGGTATTACGGGGCGTGAATGAATGACGAAAGAATGATACTGGTGCAAAATTATATACATGGCATGCGTTCCATATAACATCACTACGTGCTACGCTCATGATGCGCTCGTGGCCGTTTCGCTAGCTTCACAGGTACCAAACTCGGTATTACGCCACGCGAACGGACGACATAGGTGAATGACACATCCAAACATGGTAATCATGACATGCGTGTCATGTAACAACATGATATGCCACACTCATGATGCGCTCGCGGCCGTTTCGCTAGCATCACATATGCCAAATTTGGCGCCACGCTGTGTTGCTTTGGCGCATGCGTGTTTCAACGCGCCCAGCGTCCCTTTGTCACGAAAAGAGGGAGACGCAGTGTTGTCTGGGTAACGCATGAGCGCGAAATGCAGCATGTCGCATTTTCCGCCGATTGCCGTCGGGCCGTGCAGACGGACACTGGTCGCGCCTGGCGTCAGACTAGAGTGCTCACGTTTTTTGCTCATAGCGTCACTGTGCCCTGCGTGCGCGCACGTCAACGCTACTTTGGAGTATATTCATGATGTGCTCACGGCTTTTTTACTAACCTCACATATACCTAATCATATACCTAGTTTGGTGTTACGTGACGTCCATAGAGAACGAAAGTATATGACTGGTGCAAACATGATAATGCTGTCAAGCGTGTCATTTAAGAACATGACAACATACCACGCTCATATATTGTGCTCGCGGCCGTTTCACTAGCTCCACATATACTAAATTCGGTATCACGTGACGTGAATAGATGAAGAAGGTGAAGGAGACATCCAAAAATGATAATCATGACACGAAAGTCATGTACGGCATCATTTACCTCCACCTCGTAACGTGCTCATTTTAAAGTGACATATCAACATTCCTCATTCGTGCTCCACATATCATCGATTCTTACCACTGTATGTGGGATCTGCCATTTTTTGTGCTTTCGCGATGATGCCAACAGAAAACATGAGTATTAGCCACACCAGAAGCGATAAGCAGATATGAATCGCTGGTGCTCGCGAAAATGGTACCGCTGGACACTCTTACATAAATCGACTTCAGCGCACCGCACCTAACTAAAGCTGACGTTAACCCGACGTCACAACTGTATAATAGGAGTGCACATGTTATCATGATATAAATGAATAGCCAGCACGGCAACCATAATTAACGTTTCACGAACATTAGGGTCTATTTAAAAAATAGTTCTGAGACCTGGCGTGGCTTTGTGGTAGAATGCTTGATTGCCGTGTATATTCCTTGCATGGGTTCGATTCCTGCTGAGACCTTGACATTTATTCTTAGCATTCGTCATATCAGCGTTGCCGATGTCAAGTTTTTTATAACGCTCAGGTGTTACAATTGCTCCTATGTGTTCTCCTTGTTCCTGGGTAGATTCCAAGTGCCGATCACGTGTGGCCAATACCCGCATGCCAGTGGCACATACCCGCCCGCAGGTATGTGCCACTCCGTAGTGGAAGGTGTTTGACAGCGTACGTGACGAGATTATGAGAGCATTCATGTCTTGATTATCGCGGCCTATTCATGAAATTACCTTGTCCTCCTATGCTAATTTTGGTTCACGCGATTACGAGAGCACCCAGATGTAAGCAGCTAGATAGATAGATAGATAGATAGATAGATAGATAGATAGATAGATAGATAGATAGATAGATAGATAGATAGATAGATAGATATTGCCGCGCTCGAAACAAAGAACGAGACGATGTGCGCGCCAACAGCATCGTGAAAAGGGGGGACTGAAGAAGACGACGTACTTTTGTTTTGATCGCCTGCTCTTGGCTCCTGCATACAAACACACGCCGTCGGTTCTCGGACTCAACGTCTCGGTGCACTGCTTACGTTGAACCGCGACACTGGTGGAGGTGCTGGGTTGCAAGTCTGCCGATGCTCAACACCCATCTGGGAGCCGTTCATCAAGTCCCGACACGCAGCCACCTGTTACGACACCAGTGCACCGCTTCAGTCGGCGGTTGCTAGGCCTATATCCTGAGTTGACCTCCTTCGACGAAGATTCTACCAGGCATTACGTACCTCTACCAATGGCCTCCGCTAGCCAGCCACAGTTGGTCCAAGGGATACAAGGCAGCCCCGTTTCCAATCCAGCCCAGGTAACACTTCTTCAGCCGCTTGTGCCTGATCGCTTCAGTGGTGCCCCACACAAAGATGTTGAAGATTGGCTTCAACATTACGAACGCGTTGCCGACATCAACCAGTGGAATGCTCAACTGAAGCTCGCCCGCACGTATTTCACTCTCGATGACGGCGCTCACACGTGGCTTGAGAATCGAGAAGGCCGTATATCCACATGGAATGACTTTCGTCAGCAGCTGATTGACACCTTTGCTAGCGTCGACCGTCGAGAGCGGGCTCAGCAGTTGCTCGAGTTAAGGCTTCAAAAACCTAACAAAACTGTGGCAATGTTTGCTGAAGACGTGACGCGCCTCTGTCGTTGGACAACATGTCTGAGGAGAAGTTGCGCTACCTTATGCGCGGCCTGAAAGAACAACTGTTCGCTGGACTTGTGCGCAATGCCCAACTACCGTGGCCGATTTTATAAGAGAAGCCACTGCCATTGAGCGTGCTCTGCACCAAAGATCGAGGCAGTATGATCGCTTGTCCACTACCACCCCAATCAACGCCGCTTCAGTGACTCTGGACAATCAGGGCTTCCTACGTGACCTTATCAGAGATATTGTCCGCGAAGAAATTGAGAAGCTTTGGACTCCTGCAGTGGGTACACCAGTGACCGCCGTCGCCGCAGTCGTTCGTGACGAACTTAGGCACGCTTTGTCAGCAGCTGATCTCGGTCGCGATCAGCGTCAACTGAGTTACGCCGACGCTGTCCGCCGACCACCACCCGTCCCGCCTATTACATCATACTACCAGCCACCTACAGCCGCACCTTCGTCGCAACCATTGCAGGAGGCTTTCAGACGTCAGCCCATGTCTCCGATGTCTCCATGCTACTAGCCACCACTTGCCGCGCCTTACTCACCACCACGAGAGGACATAAGACGCCCACAATTTCGCAGAACGGACGCTTGGCTCAACGTCGATCGGCGCCCTCTCTGCTTCAACTGTGGTGGGGCCGGCCATATAGCTCGCTATTGTTGGTACCGCGACACATCGCTTCACCCGTTTCGGCCAGGGTACGACGGTCGCCGTGCCAATGACGACTACATTGTTCGCCCTGACGACCCCTGGTTTTCGAGGACCTTCAACAACGTGATCTCCCTATCACGAGACGCTTCCTAATCGCCAGCCCAATTCCGCCCACAGGTCACGCTCTCCATCCCCTGCCCAGACATCGTCACCGAATCGACGTACTTTTGCTGACCTTCGGAGAACAAGGTCACCCAGCCCTTACCGGGAAAACTAAAGGCGGCGACCTCTCGGGGTAAGCTCGCAGCCCGACCACAAGACGATAAAAAGTCCCCAGTACTGCCGCTACAGAACGACTTGACGCCGACGAATATTAACAACGACGAAATGGTGAGCGCCGACCTAATTGTAATTATTGACGGAGAGCAAGTGACGGCCTTAGACAATACGGGTGCTGATTTTTTCATAATAAGTCGCAAGCTGGCTGATCATCTTAGAAAAGTAAGAACGCCATGGACAGGACCACATATAAGACCAGGGGGTGGTCAGTTGCTGCTTCCTTTTGAAAGATGCACAGCGAGAATCAGCATAGGAGATTCTTCTTTTGTCGCGACTTTCATTGTTCTCCCAGAGTGCTGCAAAGATTTAATTATAGGAATGGACTTTCTCAGGGAGCATGGCGCAATAATCAACATCCCGGACCGCGTGGTTTCATTTTACGAGAGTGCTCGTCTGACTGATCCTACATCACCAGAGCACAGATCCTTTCGTCTCAAAGACCACAATATAGTCGTGCCGCCTCGATCATGTATCCTCGTTTCAGTAGCATGTGACGTACCGTTCGACGGTGAAAAAGTCGCCGACCAACTAACCTCGCTGCTTTTCACACACAGGATTTCCATAGCACGAGGAATAGTCAATGTCACCGACGGCCGAACGAACTTGCTGTTAACCAATTTCACCTCCGAGTGACGGCACCTTCCAAAAGGCACAACGTTGGCACATTTCGGCGAGATCGCAAATGTTTGTGACTGCTTTTCAGCATTCGAAGCAATACCTGCACAACACCCACGTGACCTAGCACCTAACCTTGACGTCAGCCCTACTTTAACTCAGCAACTGCGGGAACGCCTGCTTGTGCTGCTAGACGAGTTCCACGACTGTTTTGCGTCGACCTCGAAAGTTGGCCGGACGTCCTTGACCAAGCACCGAATCATCACAGAGGACACGGCTAGACCAATCCATCAAAATCCGTACCGTGTGGCTTCAAAAAAACGAGAAGCGATAGAACAGCAGGTACAAAAATGCTTGAAGACGACGTCATTCAACCGTCGAAAAGCCCCTGGGCATCACCTGTTGTTCCAGTGAAAAAGACGGACGGCAGCCTGCGTTTCTGTGTGGATTATCTAAAGCTAATTCAGGTTACAAAAAAGGACGTGTACCCGCTTCCCCGCATAGATGATTCGATGGACAGGCTTCGAAACGCCCGTTACTCCTCTTCCATGGACTTAAAGAGCAGATATTGGCAAATTGAAGTAGACCCCAGGGATCGTGAAAAAACCGCTTTCGTGACGCCAGACGGACTGTACGAATTTAAGGTTCTACCATTTGGTTTGTGCTCCGCGCCTGCTACTTTCCAGCGTCTCATAGATACCGTTCTCTCTGGCCTTCTACAAAGTGACTTCATGCGCAAATTACTGTCTCAGCTATAGCATCGGGGCGATGCTCTTTTAAGGGGAGGCCAATGCCGCGCCCGAAACAAAGAACGAAGACGATGTGCGCGCCAACAGCCTCGTGAAAAGGAGGACTGAAGAAGACGACGTGCTTTTGTTTTGCTCGCCTGCTCTTGGCTCCTGCATAAAAACACACACCGTCGGTTCATGTACTCAACGTCTCGGTGCACTGCTTACGTTGAACCGCGACAATATGCGCTAAGTCCACCGAAGTTCGCTAAGAAATGCTTCGCGTTTAAAACCCAAAGGAACGCGCGAAACACGAGCAGCCGAACCACAAAGGAATGCACATTACTAAAGACGCTGCGGGGGAACGCTGGTTCTGCGAACGCATGACGAATGCGAAATTTTCCGGCGTACTCAAACCATCTGCCACTTCATTACACCGCCCCACCTTCTGACGTGGCGTGAGAGGAAAGGATTCATTACTCAGCCCTCCTCATTTTACGGTTGGTGTTTGTTACGCGTGGCGACTAGACTTACCTTATGAGGCAAACTATAAAGCCTAGAGATATTATCCATACATGTTTCGCCCGTTTCATTATGTTTTGTTGTGCCATGTTTGGCGCACCTGTAGACTCACATAAAACAGTTTTATTTTGTAGCGGTAGTTGCACTGTCCTCGCTGAGCCAATTTCGCGTGGCACTGACGAATGGTTTGGGCAGATGCAGCTACGCCAATGTCATAGTTGGTAAAACTTCCAAAGCAGCACGACAAACTTCCGAAAATTAGCACGCATTATCTCTAACATAATTACGTTCATGGAGCTTATTTAAACTCTTGATCTTTCATTGTTTAGAAAATGCTGTCCAATCATATTGCAGTGCCATTCGGAGGCTCCCGGGGGCTTCCATTTTCTCTACAATGTCTACAAGTTTCTAGAAAAGAGAAAAAAAACTAGTATTCTATAAAGAGATATTTGCAATTATACCGGTATGAGAAAAATAGGTACGAGTGATCTTAACTATTGCCTAAGTGTAAACCATATGCTTCAGTGCAGTCATTTAAAAAGAAAATATTGATGCCCATGAAAGTAACACGAACACATATCCACAAGTTTCAAGCAAAAGCCAAAAACAACAGTAGCTGGCACCACTAGCAAGAATAAATAAAAAAACTGTAGTTATACAGTACGTCCCAACGCAAATTCTGAGCGATGCTGATCAGGCATTTCGAATAATCGATATCTTGAGAGAAGGCACTTGGGAGAGACATATAGGCATGTATCGACAGCTTCCACACCACTATTATTGTAGGACCACGGTAAAAATTTGTTGCAAGAGAATTTTCATTTGCTTCTATTTACTTTGTGTCGAAAGCTTGGTAGGCACGTCAGCTTTTAGCAGGCAGCATTGGTTTAGTTGCACTTGGTCGAAACGTGTCCAACCAGATTTGCCGTGAAGGCAGAGAGTACGGCGTCAGCATCGTACCCCGCATTGTTCTGCAGTGCCAGAGACGGCCGAGCGTTCCGAGTTCCTGTTAACTCAGAAAAAAGAAACTAACCCCCACGGGGGCAACAGGGATTAGAAACGTCATTGTCATCACACCCTAATTGCCTCATAGCACTAGCAGCCGACGCATCAATGGGCCTCTTCCGAGACCCAGCGCACCGTGGCAAATCCTCGCATCGCTTTGGCTTTGGCAGGGCCGTGTACTGTTTGCGTGCATGCAAAATTAGTGGCCCGTATTGCAAAACCGCAGCTATTGACGGGAACCTTAATTTCGGTCCGTTGGGGTAGCTCTCGGAAGCTGGCGGGCTCGCGACAAGTCGAGCCTAGGGTGCTTATTGTTGAATTGACATGCCTTCGACTGCTGCCGCGCAATCAAGCTCGTAAGTGGAACCACGGGCGCTCAGCGGTTCCTCTTACAGCGCACAGGAGACAAACGGATGATTGCCCCATCGTCAAGAAGTTGAAGTGTAACAGAGAAGCCGTCCTATGGCCGCAATACCGAGTACGTTATAATAATGCGCCGCTGAGCTGGCCCTCAAATGCCTCTATGACATTTTCTAGTTGTTGTGGGTTGTTGTGTGATTTGGGGAGAGGGTATTAGCCCTTCACCTGCACGAAGGTGTCGTCCATGAGACGAGTTTTTGATCGACCATGTGTACGGTCGTATCAGTGGACAAGCAGGCGACGATTCGCCAAGATTTGTGTTAGGGCGGAGCACTGAGGGGATAGGAAAGAAGCCCCGAAGTTCTACCAAGGGTTATGAACTGAGCTTGAAGTGTTAGGCACCACCGGCTCCACCGAATCCCGTAAGATCGCCCTACAGAAGACGGTTCATTTCCAGAATTTTCTCATTCCTTTTTTTGTTGAAACTTTGATGTTCGTTTATGTAACTTTTATGCATTCTGTAAATAAGAGTTTTTCTCAGCCTACAAGAACTTCTCCAGCGTTTATTCCTCATCTTCAAGCAACCAGCCAGTCAATAGCTGCTATTGGAATAGCGGCAGTACTTTTCGTCTCCCACTTTGCTATACCAGCTCGGGTTGTGCGTCTCGGGCGCCGAGTGGTGAGGGTTGGTTTCCACAACATCGAAGAAAACCTGGATTTTACTAATATTTTCCAAAAATATATATCTACGAAATGCACGTCTGACAGTGTGTTATTACCATGAAGGAAGCTTTGTGGTCAGAAAAGTGCGTTGTTGTTTGTTGGACTTGCTGAACCGAAGCCTGGTTCTGAAAGGCGAAGTCTATCCAAGAGTTTCTCGAGGTTGTAACGTCAGTGGGTTACGGTATAGAGACAAACGGGATGTTTTCGTGCATGAATAATGGAAATGCTTGGTTTTCTTTCATGCAAATACTGAAGTCACTTACAAATACCAATGATGTGGGTTTATGCACGGTTAACGCGAGGCACACGAAGCTACAGATGTCTTTTGTGAGCGCAGTGACTACAAAGAGACAGCCACTACGAGCAAGCTGTTGACCGACATTCTAGAACACAGTTCACCAACTTCATGTGAGACATCAAAAATACGACGAATGCTCCAGGCATTCTTATAAGCAAATAGATAGCTCATCAACCCGCTCTGTTGTGACCTCTGCGTGCGTCACCAAACTACTGGTATAGTCTACGACTTTCAAGGGTTGTTTGGAATCTATTCAGGTTTCAGTAAGGCAAAGTACTGAAGCGCGCCGATGTAAGGGGTCATGATGCAGGCACTTTTTATATGAACCAAGAAAGCAAGCATTGAACATAGAAACGGATAAGAAGTGCGACCGGTCAATCGTTGCGCAGCATTCAGCAGCGAAGGTTTGGAGTTTCTCATCGGTGAAACTATCGGCTAACGTCCGGTCCAGATTGGATTTCCTGTGGTCTAATCTGAAGTCGTGTATGTTAGTGAGATAGACCCTATTCATTCCTGCCACGAGACTCAGAGCTACCTGTAGTTGTATTCTTTTTTGTTTGTACATTCATGTATACCACATACTTGTTATGTTTCTTGGCTGAATTCTTTCCTTCAATGAAATTACAGTTACTTCTGGAGGTGTGCGCATCTGCTTCTATGTAATGTCCCGCGCTTTCTTTGTCTTTTCTTCCAGTGAACCAACTGGCCCAAATATAACCTCTTCTTCATACTCCATTTTCTTTTGACACGAACACTTGTTGTACAAGGTAGTGGGGTTTTTCGAACGCCCGTGGCACGCACTCGTTCGCATGGTTACACCAGCGACGGCAACGCTGCTTAACGCAGGACGGGCCGCAAGAGCTACCCTCCAAAACTTTATAGTTTCAGAATTGACCACGGGCATCGTATAAATTGCCTTAAATGTACGTGAATTTGTAGCGTACATCACGGCTCACAGTTTGGGTGTTTCTCAGTAAGAGGAAGTCATACTAAGAGACATTGAAAACGACATCTAATAGCTGTCTAAAGCATGCAATGCTAACAGATGGTCATTTTTACAGCCAACATGCAAGTAGAAGAAGCGAGTGCACAACAAAGAATCTGCGCCGAAGATTCCATGCTAATGCGATCGACAGATAAAGCAACGCCTCCTTTATATCTTTCAATTCCAGTTTAAACACGCACTTCTCAACGGGAGCCATCGGTCCGCCTTAATTAAAGGAGTAGTCGGGATGTGGCGCTATTTCTTAAAAAAACTTCCGTAAATTCGAGCGTATCTATCTATCTATCTATCTATCTATCTATCTATCTATCTATCTATCTATCTATCTATCTATCTATCTATCTATCTATCTGTCTGTCGGTCTGTCTGTCTCTGTCTGTCTGTCTGTTTGTCTGTCTGTCTGTCTGTCTGTCTGTCTTTCTGTCTGTCTGTCTGTCTGTCTGTCTGTCTGTCTGTCTCACTGTCTGTATGTCTATCTATCTATCTATCTATCTATCTATCTATCTATCTATCTATCTATCTATCTATCTATCTATCTATCTATCTATCTATCTATCTATCTATCTATCTATCTATCTATCTATCTATCTATCTATCTATATATATATATCTAGCCTTTCTAGATATTGGGGCATTCTCTTCGTTGTCTCCAAAGCGTAGTATATGTCGAAATTCGCCAAGAGAAACACGAGTACAGGCAGAACACGATGTCATCAATGACATAGGTTTCATCTCCGCATGCCACATGAAACCCATATGAGCAGTACCGTGTGGCACCCGGTGTGTGACAAGGTTCGTTGCAAGTAGGTGTGCCCTACAGATGAATATGAGTCGTTTTCAGGGGCAGAGATATAGCTGTTCGAAAATCTAAACGCGATAACGTTAACGAACTCATGGTACGCAATATCATGTAATGCCTTCGCCGGTGTTTTTAGTTGGTGTGAAATTCTAGCAGAAGAAAATTATGGAAAAGATAGTTCCAGCTAGAATTGAATTCTGGTATTATGCATGGCCCTGAAACTTTCTATCACTTGCCCTACGATGCTTCCAACCACTTCTACATAACATGCAAGCTCTATTCTTTCAGAATATTGGCAACACAGTTGTAGAAATAGCTATGTAAATATATATCGGTATAATATAAGTTACATCTGTGGAAATCTGCTTGCGCAAGCCCGAAGTTCTCATTACATATCATCGCTCCACAGCCTGCACTTCATGAGGATAATACTGAAGCATATATACGCTCTAACGTGAGAGCGGTGACATTATATCGGACAATATGAGTTCCTTTCCCGCCAGTACAGCAGGCATGCCCGTTGAGCCCACAACTTTCACAGAGCGAGTAAATTGGTAAACAGACGTCAATCTACCACATCACGCTTGGCGCAAAGTGAGAACATTGGCCAAGGTGAATAGGAGCCAACTGATTCGCATCCCGATGATTCTTGCTAGAATAATAATAATAATAATAATAATAATAATAATAATAATAATAATAATAATAATAATAATACATAATAATAATAATAATAATAATAATAATAATAATAATAATAATAATAATAATAATAATAATAATAATAATAATAATAAGAAGAGGAAGAAGAAGAAGAAGAAGAACGAAACTTTCTGTTGAGGGAAGGGATGCAAAAAGGGCACTCGAGCTTGTTGGTTGGAACCCCATTTCCAGGGTCCCTCTGGCTTGCGCCGTTCGACAACTTTACTCAGAAGAGCTAATCGCTCCTCTGGGTAAAAGCTGGAAAGTTGTGCCTCACAGTGCTCCAAACTTCCTAAAATGGTATTGCACAAAATATTTCAAATTACCTTGCTTTCAGTCACACTCCCAAGAGATGTGATATAGTGTCATCAAATGGTCGCACCACGGCCAGGCGTCACGGTACAACGTGGGATATATCTTGCCGAGCCGCGATGAACTTGAAGACTCCCTTCTGCACCTTGCGAAGAGCCGTAGAGACTTCCCTATCAAGCGATTGATGAATGGTACTAGATCGTGCTGTGTTCTCTGCTGGTAAGAAAGAATGTCTATGCACTTCCTGTGGTGCCAAGGTGTATTTTTAACCACAGCGTTGGTCATTACAGAGCAAGAACATGAAGCATAAGGACAATAAACATAATATCAAAGACGCAAGAAGCATGCCGACTTTCTATGAACGGGCGCTTATCCACAAAAAGAATTCATCTTATTTGCCCTAGAAGAGACACCGACTAATTTGGTGATCCGCACACGCTGGCCAGGAATTGAATGCGAGAGCGGACGCTTTAGCTCGAGACTCGACAAACCAAGCGGAGCGTGAGCCTCCCGCAATCGAATCCCAATTAGTGGCCCCACAAGATCCCTGATATGCTTGGGATTAGCCGGAGTTCATTTCACCTAATAAGCCTGGTACTTTTTTGCCAATAACTCCAAAGACGCGAGTGGTAAAACCTCTCAGCTACGACCATATGGAGGAAGAAGCTTCTGCGATAAAATCACAACATGGTGGAAAAGAAAAGCGCTGCTGGTCTATCTGAATATAACTATCAGTGGATTGACCACTTATCCACAGTTTATGAAACTGTCACATAGATCAAGGAATGTTTCCTTTAACTGTTACAAGCCGCTATGTAATGTGAGGACAATCTTGGTCAGGTGCACTGCATACATATGTACTAGCTGCCAGACAAAAGATCAAAAAGACCCAGACAACACCGCGTCTCTCTTTTTTCGTGGCGGAGGGACGCCTGACGCGCTGAAGCGAGTATGCGTCAAAACAACGCAGCGCGCCGCGTGCCTGCGAGTATTTGGCAGCACCGGCGTCTGGCGTGGCAACGCCGGCATGACGCTAAGAAGTGAACGCCAGCGAGCACGCGCACCGCGTCTCGTCGAAATGTATTGGCACCTTCACCGTGGCATGTAGTCATGTTCTCACATACACGCATCTTACGATTGTCATGTTTACACCAGTCACATACCTGTGTCATTCATTGGCGTTACGTAATACCAAATTGGCATTTGTGAAGATTAAAAACGGCCGCGAGCGCATCAATCAGTGTGGCATGTAGTCATGTTGTGACATGACACGCAAGTCGTGGTTATCAGGTTCGGATGTGTCATTTACCTAGGTCGTCCATTCGCGTCATGTAATAGCGAGTTTGGTACATGTAACGCTAGCGAAACGGCTGCCAGCGCGTCAGGAGCGTGGCATGTAGTCATGTTGTTACATGACACGCATCTCACGTTTATCATATTAGCGCCAGTATCATGCCTTTGTCATCCAATCACGTCTCGTTATCAAAAATTTGGTATAAGTGAAGCTAGCGAAACGACCGCCAGTGCATCATGAGTGGGGCATGTAGTCATGTTGTTACATGACAAGCATCTTATGATTATCATGTTTGCACCTTCGTTATTCACTCACGTACTGTAATACCAAATTAGGTATATGTGATGCTAGCGAAATGGCCGCGAGCGCATCTTGAGCATGGTATGTAGGCATGTTGTCACATGACACGCATGCCATGATTTTCATGTTAGGGTCTGTCGCTTGTGTTCACCGTGCAATCAATTCATACCATAACAGTTTTGCAACATGTCATGTGAACGAAACCACCGCAAAAGCTCCAGGTTCTAGAAATCTAAATCATGACATTTATGACATACATGTCTTGATCTTCATGTTATGACTAGTCAATTATGTTCTTCTTACAGTAATGTTTTGCCATACCAAGTTTGGCATTGATATCATTATCGAAACGGCCAGGAGAGCTAAAAGTCTAGGCGGCTAGGTAGACAGATAGATAGAAAGATATGGTCAAAGTCACTGACGATCGCTAAAAAATGCTTCGCATTTAATAATACCAGCCAAGCTTTAGGTGTTGAAGGATGGTTGGTAGTGCTTATGGGGTCTACTGTTCCAAAAGGGTCCAGGCATATCTGCCATATCGGCCATCTATGCCATATCTGTCAGTACTGGCCCCACACATGTACAACGAAACCTTCTCTAAGTTTGTTCAGTGCACTACACACATTCCGCACGACGTGAAGAGATAGAGATTATCATGATCATCAACCGGAATAAACCCACTCTAGGCCGAACGCCTCTTCCTTCTGATGTTTATAAGCATATTATAAAGCTTTGGCGAGCCCCAAATATCTGTCCTAAATGTGACACATTCTGAGGTAATGAGACCTGATTGTTTGCGCTAGCTAGCAATTCTCTCTATTGATATTAGGGTGGTGTTGCTAGATGTCATGAGTTGTTTTTCGAAAGTAAAACAAAAGAACGTGAAGCTTGGTGCTACGCCCACGTTGCCGTCGTTGCATGAGCGCCATCATGCAGTAGGAATAAAAATGCAGCTGGAGTTTCATGTCGCGTTTTGCGAGTGCACAAGCGTCGTAAATTTCAACGCAATAAATTGTTCTCGTTTCAACTCGATTTAGCAATCGATAGTGCCATGTGGCAATATAGGCATGATTTTTGTTTAATGTACGCGGTGTCTCTCATATTCATATGATGGATTTGTGACGTTGAACCCCACATATCAATCTTGTATTAGGTCCATATATATCCACTGTGAATACACGAATATAAGCCGTATGATTCTTCTTCTTTGGCTAAAGAACCCACAGTAGCACAAGCCTTTTTTTTTATTTTTAGGCTATAACCTTGGCTATTTCTCCACACGAGGAAATCGAAAGTCTATCATTTTAGCGTCCTGCTTTGGTGGGGTCAACATGAGTGATGCAAAAAACGGTCATTATGGCATGACGTTGCATATCACATCATTGTGACCTCAAACAACATGACATCACATGATGGCGACATCCCAAAGCATCGTTACTTCAGCAAAAGTGGGCCGATCATGGGGGCAGTGCGAAACCATGTGAGATACAGAAAACTTAAGATGCCTTTGATCTTGGAGGCAACGCGAAACTACGTCAGATGCAGAGAACTTTCGGAGGAGTGTGTGAGAGGATCACTGCACCGATTGAGAAAAGAAAATGACTTTCGCATTCGGTTCATAATAGGAGAATAGGCAAGCGGCCCTGCGAATTTGTTCTCAGCTTGATATTGGCATGTCTTTTAAACTTCCTGCCACCTAATTATCTGCCTCGAATGCTGGAATGTGTAACGGTTTTAATCCCAGTGTAATGAATAAGATCAGCGCTGTTCTGAAAGGTAGAGGGGACCACTCTCAGGCAGAAAGACGACGACGTTCGTGGTTGGTGCATCGCGACGCTTGTACCTGCTCGCTTTAGGTGATAGAGGGGTGACAGCGCTGTTCACGGGCGCGCGTGGTGCACGGGAACCGAACTTTCCTGCAGTAGCTGAGCCTGCCCTGACCTTCGTTCGGACACGGTCACCACTTCGCGGTGTCTTGGTGCATCCTCCCGGGGGGTGCGGTCTAATCGGGTGGTGCTGAATTAGGAATCACTCTGTGATGTCTCTCTCTTCTCCCAGCCAGGCGAATGTGGCCTGGTCGGCCTCTCTAGCTCGCAATGAATTGCCAATCGATCATTTCTTACACAGCGGTGTGAGCAGCGTTCCAGTGGCCCTGGTTTCCACGAACGAAGATTCCATTGAAAGAGCTCTGGAACGTGACTGAACACTACCAGCTGATCACTGAGGTGTGACAGTTCGGTCGCGGAGGTAGTTTTTGCTTTTCGCCGGACCACGCTTGTGTAGCAGATCTCTTAAAATGCAAAACTTTTGCATCTCTACCGGTGAGCTGTTTCGTACCTATACATTTGGCACGTGTCAAAGGTTTAGTGCGTGGGTGTACTTGAGCCTAACTCCCCCAGAGATTTTAGAAATGTTTTTCGTAGAAGGAGCCGTATCAGTGTTCCGGTGCTCGCGTATCGTCGACAAAAGGAAGATCCTGACTGAATCGGTGATAGTTACGTTTGCCGGTACAACTCGACCAACCGAAATCAAGGCGTGGCCACTCATATACCGGGTTGAATCAATAACTCTTCGTCCACTGCAATGCGCTAAATGCTGGCGGTACGGTCACAGCATAAAGGTGTGCCGATCGGCGGACCGCTGTCAGACGTGTGCAGGGCAACATAACGCTAAAGAATGTACAGCACATGAAAGGCGTTTGTCTGTTCAACGAGTCTCACGCAGCTGACGACATTAACTGTCCAGCAAGGGCTCAGGAAATGCAAATAATGGAAATCGTTGAGCAAAAACGTTGTTGTAGACGCGAAGCTCGCGTCATCATTGTAGAGCAGTCTCGGGGATATGCCAGTACTACGAGTCGTCTCAATCAGGTGATAGATTCCTCTCTTCCGCAAGTAATAGCATCAACTATTGAAAGGTCAATGATAAATGATGTGTAAAATCTTATCCTAACCTTAACCGACTCATTGGCACAAATATTGAACGCGCAGAAGACCAAATGCTGCAGAGCATTATACAACCGGGTATGACTTCATCGCCATCCTCACCACCTAAGGAGCTTCATGAGTGTTCTATCGAATCAGGATCGACGATAACTAACCTGAAGGATATAATACCTGTCGATGAAGAGGTGTGTTCCCCAAATTCAGGAAACATGAACCGTAATCTAATAAGTACTATTGCCCCGCCGCGGTTGTCTGGTGGCTAAGGTACTCGGCTGTTGACCCGCAGGTCGCGGGATCAAATCCCGGCAGCGGCGGCTGCATCTCCGATTGAGGCGGAAATGTTGTAGGCCCGTAAGCTCAGATTTGGGCGCACGTTAAAGAACCATAGGTGGTCGAAACTTCCGGAGCCCTCCACTAAGGTGTCTCTCATAATCATATGGTGGTTTTGGGACGTTAAACACCACAAATCAATAATTACTATCGAACAAGAATTGGATTGGAGTTCTGATTCAATTTACCATGAATGACAAATAGACTCGGAATCTAGAAACATGAAACGGCGTGCGTCGCCTTCAACTCAGGGTTCTCCAATGAATCACAAGGTCAACAGTAAAAAACAATATCAGAAGAAAAGCACTTCAAAAGCGGACTTTTTGAAAGATAGTATCTTGGAGAAGGCAGTGCATATTGCTGGTATTTCGTCAAAATAGGTGGATTAAAATTATTGCAGTGGAACTGCGGGTCATTTTTTTCTGCAACAACTGATTTGTACAACATTTGTAATCAATATGTTCCTGATGTAATTCTTTTACAAGAAACTTGGCTTTCACAAGAAAATATTTTTTATATAGAATTGCCGCATCTTTAGGTTAGACCGGCGCTCTATAGATGGTGGCTTAGGCGTATTTATTACTTTAAAAATTGCTCAGCGAGTTAAAATTACGGGTCAAGTAATGACTTTAGACGATGAAATTTTAGCGTCAGATATCTCTCTTCCGTTATGCCCTCCCTTTTCGTTAGTGAATGGTTATTTTCCAACCGGTGTTCAAGATATTTCTGTGCTTAATTTTGTAATGTCGTCGTGTAGGAAACAAATAGTATTGGCGGGTGACTTCCGTTCTCACCATACATCGTGGGGTTTCAAAACCGACATGAGTGGGAAGCGTTTGTGGGATCTGGTTTCACAGTATAACCTAACATGCATTAACACACGAACACCCACTTTTGTTAGTAGTCGGTCTCGTTCTATGATTGAACTTACTTTCTACAGTCCTAACGTTACTATCTCTACATGATCTACGCTGAATTTGGGTAAGAGTAGGGACCACTTGCCTATATAATTAGAGATTGTATGTCCGGTGACCTCTGTAACCAGCCACTCAATAACTCACGTAAATTTCAGTACATTTGAAAAATCACTACGGGCCGCCTGGTCAAACCGAATGGTTGAAAGTGAAAAGCAAACTGCCATGTATTTAGTTATCGTGATAAAAGAATCGTTAAATAAATCAAAACTCAATGTAAACGTAAACGAATCCAACAAATGACCTTCTAATCCTTGGTGGAATTCAGCTTGTGCACGCAATTACAGACTACTTTACAACCAATGCCCTAAAAATTAGAGTGATTACAAATATGCGGCTGGTATTTTAAGAGAACAGTTGCGACTGTGAAAGACAGCTATGATAGTCAGCGTTCTGAGTTTCTGTCAAAGCCAAGGAACAGAAAATCTCTCTTAATTTCCTCAGAAACAAAAAGCTAATACCATCATCCAACAACATTGAATCAGTGGTTTCTACTCCAACTAAACTGGCTAGTTTTCTCGAAGGTATTGCAAAATGATATAAAAGTCGCTTTACATCTGCCTTCTCCAACCACTCGCGATTTCCCGAGAAAAGTGATGGTTTTGAGGAGATCACTGCTTCAGAGTTAGAACAAGTAGCAAGAAACTTGCCCAATACTGTGCCCAGTCCTGGCAGCATAACTACTTCGACAATAAAAATCATCCATAAGGTTCTACCCCAAGAACTCCTGACATTGGTTGACCACCCTATCAAAAACTCATGGATTCCACATGATTGGAGAATTGCTAAGATAATTGCTTTATTAAAAAAACAAGGTGCTGGATTTACGATAGATAAGATCAGGCCTATAGCACTTACATCTATGTGGTAAAACCAATTCAAAGGATCTTACACATTAGGATAGATAATTGGTTGAATGAAAACATGGTCTTGAGCCCATGCCAAATTGGCTTCAGGCGTGGTTGCTCAATTTGGTGTGAGCATGTTGATTTGGAAAGTACAATACAGCTTGCACACTATAAGAAACAATACGATGCCTTAGTAACCTTAAACATCACAAAAGCTCGTGACAGCGTGGGACATTCAAAACTAATAAATTCACTTAAGAACGCAGTTCTACCACAATACTTCGTGGAGTGGGTAAATTCCTTCCTAAATGACAGGGAATTTTACTGTTCTCAATCTGGTTAATCGTCTCCAAGGCACAAACAAACTAGAAGTCTCCCACAAGGATCAGTGTTATTGCCACTATTACTTAATATTTTACTATGCACTACTCCTGTACAGATGAACGTACAAATGTATGTATATGCCGACAATATCGCGTTTTTTGCTGCAGCTGCAGGTATACATTCACTTTATCGAAGTCTGCAGACATATGTGAACGCTCTAGAAAGGTGGTTAGAAAAAATAAACTTGTCACTGAGTGTCAAAAAAAGTGCAATGGTAGTTTTTCCTATGAGTGTTCCGGTCCATATTGCTTTGCATTACCGGCAAGACGTTATCCCGCAGGTAGAATCTGTTAAGTATTCAGGAATCACTTATACTGAAAAACTGGATTGGAGTCCAGATATTGAAAACATAGCTGCCAGAGGAACACGTGCGCTGGGGATGCTTCGTAGATTCAGCAACAAACGTTCACGTTTACGCCGTGATGTTACATCATGATTTACTGCATGTATATTCACCCGATATTATCTGGTGCACCTGCATACTAACAACGACCACTGGTTCTCCTAGAACGTGAATCATCACGATTATGTCTTGGACTTCCAAAATTTGTATCAAATATTATTTTATACAAAGAAGCACGCCTGCCTTCTCTTCGTACTCGGTTTAACTTCCTGACCGTGCGTACATTTCTAAAGATCTATGAATCACCATTGAGGAGATCGCAATATATTTTTCCTAATCATCCAACGCAACTTTTCGGCCATCTGTGGCCAAGATTACGGTGTCCCCAAGTCGTTTTAACACAGACACATTTGGAAACATTACAAGTGTAGCTCTGCGAAGTACTAATCATAAGCATATCTGTACAAACAAGTAAATAGAATTTGATGACATATTTCGCGAGAGTTGCAAACATTTACCCAGTAGATACTTAAATTGCATTTTGGGCGACCGAGAATATAAATGGCTGCAGTGAAAGCAACTGACGCTTCAGTTTGTGGAGAAAATGCAGGGGTGGGAATCACATAATTATATTTAGATTGGTCTTTTTCTATTCGCTTAGCTGACTTAACTGTAATTTATCATGCGGAATTACATGCCGTGTTAGCTCCAGGGAAATTGCCCATATCCTTATCAGAAGCCACCATTTTGACAGACAGCCTAGCGGTCTGTTCCTCTTCAACAGCGTCAAATTTTTCAATTTCTTTAGAATTATTTCATTCCCTCATTCCAATACATTGACGTATTATTCGCATGGTATGGTTACCAGGGCACAAATGTATACATCTAAATGAACAAGCGGATTCACTCGCACATTTATCATGTAGTGGTCCGATAGTGTCTATTTTGCTGACGTTGGCGTTTATAACTGCGGTGCGTTTTGAAAAATTTGCCATAACGGACAACTTCGCAAAGTCTGCGTTGTCAGTTTCTGAGTTCCTTCACCTCAATTATTGTTGGAAGAATCAATGATGTTCCTCCAGAAGGACCGAGATCGCAGTTACCAAAACACGATGCCGAGTCCCCCCACTGAATTTTACTTGCACAGGTGTGGTCTGGTACAGTCACCTTTATGCCTCCATTGCAATGAGTGTGACTCTATTGATCTATTTTTTTCTAATGTGCAGATTATTCACCAGAGGAAAAGACTTCTTGACGAACTGCTTCGAAGGTTGCGAATAAATTCATCTCTTCCGATTCTTCTTTCCTTTGGGGCTACCGTGCTGGGTTTTAGCCACAGGAGCGTTTGCGAAATCGTTTGCACTTTTCTTCGGGAGATGAGAAGAATAGAATCCCAAGCTCATCGTTAAAGAATTATCAAAATCAAGCATATTTCCACCTGGTGTTCTGTGCCAGTGAAGAGTGAGCCAGTTCGGCACGCCACTCGGTATGTGCACGGCAAGATTGCAAGTCCGCGGTTGTACATTTGTTGCCAGTTTGAGCCTTCACAGGCAGTGTTCTCGAGACCTGGTCATTGGCATTGATTTTCTCAGGGATCATGGTGCTATAATTGACATTCGATGACGTCTAGTCACTTTCACGACCACAAACGCCACAACAGCTTACGCGGAATTCAGCCACTCCCGAGTGTCTCTTCACGTCATCGACGACGCTTTCACGTTACCACACCGTGCAACTGTTGTGGTTAGTGGGGCGTGGGACGGAGTGATGCACAGTGAAGCGGTCGTTAAAAGCAATCACTCGCTTCTGCTGTCTCAGGGTGTCTGCGTAGCGAGAAGCCTTGTTGACCTTCGCGATGATCACTGTGACGTTTTCGTCACAAACTTCAGCTATGAGCACCGGCACCTTTTTCCTAGAACTGTCATCGCTTGCGCCGATCCAATCGCCAATGTCACCGAGTGTTTTGCTTCCGAGGCCATCGGCACTGCTGAAGCGCCTTTCCGCAGCGTCGACATAAATCCAACGCTTTCTGAAGCGAACAAGCAGCGTTTGAGCGAGCTGTTGCTGGAGTTCCACACATGCTTTGCGCGTTCTTCAACGATGCGTCAAACACCGATAAAAAAACACCGTTTGATCACCTACGACGATGCGCATACCATACGGCAGCAGCCTTATCGTGTTTCGCCAACCGAACGGCACACGATTCAAACGCAGGTTAATGAAATGCTTCAGGATGGCGTAAAGGCTTCAAGATGGAGCCTTCAAGCAGCCCTTGGTCATCACTAGTCGTTCTTGTGAAGAAGAAAGATGGCACACTTCGTTTTTCTGTCGACTACAGAAAGTTGAACAATGTCACAAAAAAGGACGTGTACTCGTTGCCCAGAGTTGATGAATCTCTGGACAAGCTGCGGCGCGCAAAGTATTTTCCGTCCGTCGACTTGAAGAGCGGTTATTCGGAAATAGAGGTTGATGAACGTGACCGGGAAAAGACTGCTTTTCTAATGACGGATGGCCTTTATAAATTCCAAGTGCTTCCTTTCGGCCTTTGTTCCACTCCAGCCACAATCCAGCGAATGATCGACATCGTCCTGGCAGACCTCAAATGGAATAGCTGTCTCGTCTACCTCGGTGATGTCGTTCTGTTTTCAAAAACGTTTGACAAGTATCTTCGTCGCCTTCGGAACTGCCTTTGCGTAACTACAGCACCGGCTCTCTTCCCCTCCCGTGCTCGGCCACTTCGATGAAGATGCTGACACAGAAGTACGCATTGGGTCCAGCAATATTGGTCTTGGAGCTAATTTAGTACAAAGACAAGATGGCATTGAACGAGTACTAGCCTACGCAAGTGGCACACTGTTTCGTGTAGAAATTAACTATTCTACATCAGAGAAATAATGTCTCGAGGTCATTTGGGCAATTAGGAAGTTGAGGCCATGTCTCTATGGAAGAACACCTAATTAAAGTGGTGACTGACCATCATGCTTTGTGCTGGTTGACTAATCTGCGAGACCCTTCAGGGTGAGAATGTTGGACTCTTAGCCTACAGGAATTTGATATCAACATCTTGTGCTGGTGACAGATCTCATCTTCTCATCGTGCCTGAAGCCCTCCGCGATGACGCCTTATTAGCTTGCCATGACGAGCCAACATCCAGCCATCTGGACTAGTCAAAAACAATGGATCGGCTGCGACAACTCTACTACTCGCCTAAAATGCCTGCTTTTATCAAACGCTACGCGAAGGGATGCCGTGAGTGCCAGCGTCGTAAGACACCACCTTTAAAGCCAGCAGGCCATCTACAACCCATCGATCCAGCACGTACGCCGTTCGATCAAGTGGGGATGGATCTCCTAGGCCTGCTTTCTTTGTCTTCTTCCGGCAACAAATTGATTATTGTCGAACCGATTACTTGACGCGTTACGCTAAGAAGAAGGCGTTGCTGTATTCTCCTGTC
Organism: Rhipicephalus annulatus; assembly: GCA_013436015.1. Lineage (NCBI taxonomy): Eukaryota > Metazoa > Arthropoda > Arachnida > Ixodida > Ixodidae > Rhipicephalus > Rhipicephalus annulatus. Next base: position 26,278 of record WOVY01008048.1, read on the forward strand.
CCTTAGTCGCCAGGATGGCTCTTTTTTAGGAGGGGAGATAAATTTAATGAAGAAGATCAGCGCTGTTCTGAAAGGAAGAGGGGACCACTCTCAGACAGAAAGACGACGACGTTCGTGGTTAGTGCGTCGTGACGCTTGTACCTGCTCGGCTGTTGCCCCCCGACCTTCTGTGACGAACCATACGGTTTATAAAGACGGGCTGCGCCGAAACGCCTTATTTCACTAGCTTTGATTTTGTGAACCCTGTGAGAAACTTTGGCATTTAGGAATTAGCAGCAGCACAGGTGCACGCATTCACCCACCGTATAAATACTCGCGACGTGTATCGTACACAGAATTGTCTGAAAACTTCGGTATCGTTTAGCTCACTAATCTATTGGTACAGTGATAAATGATGCTAACAAGCGTCTAAGGCAAAACGTGGCTGAATATCTCAAGGGCGCACAACCTTTTGCCGCTATGTCTAAGGTCAGTAGGCCTTTTGAACGACCTTTTTAGGAACGTAAATGACAGGACCCCGTCTAAAGTGCCCTACGTATTTGCTGTACTTGGAGACCTCTGCGTGAAAATTGTTAATAGGACCACGTCATCGGGAAGTGTCCTCTCGTTCTACCAGGGCGATATTTTGCAGAAGGCTACCGTGTACACTGGCAATTACAGTGTGCTATTAAAAAAACGAAAAAGCTTGAAACATCGCTTGCACTCATTTGTGTGGATGGAACTTTCCTTCAAAACAAACTAGTGAGCATTTCTTTTCGAGATTACAGCTGAAGACCACTCGATTGTGAAATTTACTCAATTTTCTGTTGCGTTACATGTGCGATATCTTCATTTAGGCTGCTGGATACACTTTTTGTATTTGATTTTGATTAAAATGCACTTGACGGGAATATCCAGGCATTTATGGCGAGGCTTTTCGCATTCAAAACAGCACACAAAGACGACACGGGAAAGGGCTTTCGAAACGTTCGGGTTCACTGAAAATGAAACCTGCTATTAATACGAGGGAGGGAGGGGCCTTGCGGCTATTGAAACTTTATGAGAGTATACAACTACTATGAAAACATATGGACAAAAAATTTGCAGCATATCCAAAGAGTGAATAGTGATGAGTAGGGCGGAACATCCGTCCGGCCGTCCGTTCTTTCTTCCGTACATTCGTTCTCACTTCCTTCCGTCTGCGCATCCATCCATCCATGTGTCCATCCGTCCGTCCATGTGTCCACCCGTGCATCCATCTGTACGTTCGTCCGTGCGTCCATCCGTGCGTCACACAGACAGACAGACAGACAGACAGACGACGGACGGACGTGGCCAGCGAATGATGCACGGTTTGCCGATTAAACCCTCCGAAGCTTTGCCCCACTCATCATCATTGACTCCGTGCATATGCTGTGAGGTGGTTACATTCTGTGGATATGCTGCGAGGTGGTTACTACATATATGCATACATACAGGTGACGAAAGACCCACGCTTTGAGGAGCTTCGCCCCTAAAAAGTGCATGACACCGTGCGATGTTTTACAACAGGGTTTTATCGATCCAGCCATACGTAACTTGACCTTAAATACATTCTGGTGTGACGCAGAAGAAAAAAAAACGTAGGTGCTCACTCTGACATGACCTTAAATACATTTTGATGTAACACAGAAAAAAAAAGTGCCACCATATTTGCGAAATGCATGATGATGAGTGGGCAAAGCTCCGGAGGTAAACCTGGTAAACCATGAATCCTCCGTATATTTTGCCCACTCGATTATATTGCAACACTTCCTCTAGCGTACGTCGCCGCACTAAATCATACGATTGCTTTCCACCAATGACAGATGCCATATGTGACATCATTCCTATTTTATAACATCTCGCATCTCTCATCATAGGAGCGTGAGAGAGTAGAATAAGGGGAGGGGACGCGCATGTTCAATGAGGTTGTGAACGCCAGTTGGAGGGAGGCCTAGAGGAGAGAAGGAGGCAACAAGTGTAGGCTACACTGCATCGGCTTTGCGGGGCGAGAGAGAAGAGTTGTGTAGTAGAGAACAGAACTGTAGGGGCTCGAACATGCTCTTGCATCCCCACATGCAACTCACCCCACATGCAACCCATTCCCACATGCAAATGCTGCATCCCCACATGACTATAGTCTATTGTCAGGTAACTTTTCATCGTCATTCTCTATAGTCATGATGTATTGCATCGGCTGATAAAAGTTGGACCACGTGTGGTTTCCACGGTGGTTTCTTCAGCTGCGAAGGAGCAGGCGAGAATGTACAAATTAGTGATAGATAGATAGATATGTGGGGTTTAACGTCCCAAAACCACCATTTGATTATGAGAGACGCCGTAGTTGAGGGCTCCGGAAATTTCGACCACCAGGGGTTCTTTAACGTGCGTACAAACTAGTGAATAATCCAGCAAAGCGTTAATGTTTCTGCACTATCTAACGCAGAAATCTTTCTTTGTCATGCGTTACCAGTGTAGTATATCGAAGTTCCAGTCATATGGTGAACAATAAGTCAAGCGAACCAGAAGGTCCTTAAATAATCAACTTGATGAGCACCAGAACAATGCGATCCGCATAATTTGCAATCGGCATAAGCAGTTGAGTATTGATAGCAGGGATCGCTGCTGCGCACACAATTTTCCTAGTATCTATGTGCTGTAGAGAATTGGTCTCAGCTCACTTTCGAAATCCCTTAAACTGATTGCATTAGAAAGCGGAGTAGTGGTTGTGAAAACTCCCCCTTCACTAATCTCACTCCTTGTGAAATAAATTTTGTAGACAGGTTGTCAAAGTTTTAAACAAAAGAAGTGGTGTTAAGCAATTTTTCGGGTGATAGAGATTCCCTGTTATATATATCAAAGAAGTCAATGCCTCTTCCCCTTTGTTTCCTTTCTTTCTGCGTTGCGCCATCATGTGTTCAACGGCAAGTTACCGTTGCATCAATAAATTTATGTTGTAAAACAGTACAGTGTACTGTCTTCTTGTCCGTGTGTCTTCTCACTATTATAACAAACTGACCGCCTCTCATAGCTGGCAATAACATCAAAACAAAACAGCTGGAAATAGGTCCTTTCATGAACATCTGTCAATGATGCAAAATAAAGCAAACAAACTTTACCAAGCGCGAAAACCCTAAATCAAACATTACCATCACTGAAGCGAAATTCACATATGACTGCGTGTGAACAGTTATCAAACAGCGTGCTGAGTACATCACTTTACTTTAAATTATTCAAACATATATCTCTAACGAAATTGTCAACTAATGTCTAATACGAACAATATGAGACAATATGAGTTCTGAATGATTGTAGCATGAAGAGTGGTCCTAAATGCAGAGCTCGAAATAAAAAAAAATAAGAGGGCAAGGAAAGACAGGGATCCTAACCAGATTGGCTTAACGGGCATATAGTCCAAAAACGGTAAGTTTCTAAAATTTGTTTGAAGTGAATGTAGCGTGCGCAACCCTCACAGGCCAGTGAAAGAAAGCAATTGACAGCATAAAACTAACGTTTGCATAGTATGAGCATAATACTGAAGGTATGAAAGCATGGCTTGATGTGTGTTGGCCATATTGTCGTTTTTTTTCCCTTGAATACTCTCTGCTTACATAGGTGCCCCCATATTGGCGTTATGACAAGGTTTTTATTATATACTTCTTGTAACCGTGATCGTCTTAAGTGAGAGACAGATGGATGGGCGAAAGGAGAGTTTTTGTTCCATTGGACACACAGTGTAAGTTATGCACTGAAAATGTGTATCTTATCACAGCGGCACGCATGTTTGTGTTGCTTGACTGCAGCCAGGATTTCGTTTTTTTTTATTACAAGCGTGGAAAACATGCACAAACTTTCATGTGTTGACATTCGAATGGTGTTCTTCATATATCCATGTCTTTCAACGCCAACTTTGAAAAATGTGAAGTTAGAAACGACCTCGTGAGCACAGACATCTAAGTGCAAGATAGATATGTCAACCTTAACTTCATAGGCTAAGAAAATCGAATGTTTTCAACTTTAAAACAAGTGAGGGCAGCTACATGCTAATGATGCAAATACTGTAGAGACAGTGTAGCTGAGATTTTTTCTGGCCACTTGTTTATAGACGGTGTTCATATATATTCTATTTATGTTTTTTACTCGTACTCGTCAAGGTCTTTGTCACTTTTTTTTTCATTCCTCATCTTCTCTCGTCTTTCTGCTCTCTGATCTTTGTTTCCTCTGTTTCTTCCCTCCACCCGAAAGAGTGAGCTTGCGTTGTACCCCTCCAGGTGGCAGTTGCCCGCTTGCTCTTTCCCTCTTTTCTCTGTGTCCTTGTGTATCTGTGTATGCAAATCTAATAATTAAATAATAATTCTTAAAACATTTCATTCTTTAGAGTTGTGCATTTTAAGGGGGTGCGGTTGATAGGAAGCGCTACAGGTATGTGAATATACTGCCACTATCTACAAATATCTCAAAGCTGCCCTGGTAGTGCACAAGCCAACATTGAAATTTGTGATGAAAACAAAGGCTAGCTTGAAAAAGCAATATCTCTGGCGTACTTGCCGGCTTGCTTAGACGCATTTAAATGACTAGATTGGGAAGACATCAAAATAACAGCGATCACCAGGAAACACCAAAGCCTGCGGATGTTGCTGCACTTATGAAATAGGATGGGAACCAATAGTCAAACAATTCTTACGATCTGAACAGACAATGCGGTTACAATAGAGTTAAGGGAAAGTACTCTGAAGGCAAAGGTAATTTATTGGGCAGAGCAACTTGAGCTGTAATTTCAACTTGATTTCTTCAAAACAAGAATTGTCCTGACTAAAAGCAGACTTACTTTGCTAAACATTAGCTCGATCAACATAGCTTTTTCAACAACAATGCTCTATGATCTTGCAGGAGTGCATCAAATTTCTACTCAAAACACGAAAATACACGAAAAGTGTAGTGCTCATCAAGAGATATTACAAAGTACTCAATAGTAATTTACGCCAACATAAAAACAAAGAAAAACCACGAATACCAATTCATTATAAAGCACCGAATATTGGGCCACAAAGAGCTACCATTCTAACAATCGATCTTTATTCATTTTTTCAAGAGAATGTAAGCATAAATTTTCTCAACTGATAAACATTATGAATACACATCCGTGAATTAGCGTTCGCTTCAATATTGAATGTCCACAATCATTTCATGATAAGGCTTCCACGCACAATGGCTCGGAGGGGCGTGGTGTCATTTATATGCTGCTGGAAATGAAGTTTGGGAAAACATTTCAAGTGTACGAGCTTTCATAATCTTTCCTGTAATGCACTGATGTTTCAAGAAGTTGTGTGTTTAATGCATGAACATATGCTCTTTCAGTTGTATGTGTTTTTGTCCCTGGTATACCACCTTAAAGAAAATAATAATTTAAATATATGGGCGATGCACCCTTCAACATATTAAAACTTGGGTGAAACGAAGTAGGTGCTTCATATTCGCAAGAAATTTATAACTGGCATTACACAAAGAAGAGATTCAGACCGGAACAAGGCACTATGGAAACCCGAAGCTGAATGAAGAAGGATTTTTTTTAATATTGTGCTCTACTGAATTCCAATAACTGCAGACATCTAAGGAGGAGGATGAACAGCATCAGGCCCACCAGTTCCTACTTCATATTCTTCAAGTTTCTTCCCAGGGCTATGTGATTTGCTGGGCGTCAGGGCAGACAACTAAAATAGACATATTACTTTTATTTGTTAAAGTTGTGACCTCTGTTGAAGTTTTTATGACACCTGCGAAAAATTATCGATTGAAGAACTGACAGCAATGCCCTTAACGTGGTTTTTCTGACCACAGCATTACGAAATATACAAAACAATTTAAAACAGTCAGCAAGTGGTATATAAGATCTGTGCTTGCTTCGGGGCAAGTTTTCTGCTTCTCAAAAAACCAAATGACGACTGGTATGATCAAGATTGCCGCACTTGCACTTGTTCTTAGTCTCACCACAAGCATTTGTAATGCAGCTAAACGTAAGGTGCCCGAATCTCCTGGTTCTACATCTGAAACTACTGGACAGAATGTGTTCAAAGAGGTAAATGTTCTCACGTGCGTAGCTCAAAAATACGATTAGTAATATTTTGAGTCGTGGCTAAACTCCCTGTGCGCGGACCTTTTAAAAAATCACCCGTTAGGCTAATTACCGGGATTCACAATCTCAATAGTATTGCGTGCGATGCCTTGTAACATAACAAAATTTGGCTTTCCTGTTTTAATTGATCAAATATCAAGTCTAGTTTCAATCTAAGGCAGTGTCTATAGCTTTATATGGCGAAAATGGCAAAGCAACGTTTTCCAAAATTTGCGTGTATTGATTGCAACCATACATCAAATGAGGTGTTGCACAGGCCTCGTGATTTTTGCAAGCATGTTTCTTTCACCTGATGAAAAATTCCGACTTATACCACGTACTATGGGGAATCGATGTATGCGAAGCATGTGGAGCGAAGGTCCCTGTGCAAGAAATATTTATTGACCTAAACACTACGACAAAACGCTCAAGATATGAGCAAGTGTTGTACGCATACACATGCATCAAACTGTAACACATGTTTTATATATTCTTGTTACATTTGTGAAACGACGCCAGGAGCAGCGTGCGTATTAGGGTAACCTGATATGTAGCGCTTATGCTTGCGATGATTAAAGCCCTGGAGAGTGCTAAGTAGACCATGTTCAATGAATAACACTTAACTGCAAATGCCGTTAATCCGACGGACGGCTATATCATATGATTCCATATGTGATGTTTAAAAAGTTAGATACATAGAATTGCAACCACATGAGACGTGCGCCAACATTTGCCTGCATTGCTTCTTGTTTCAAGGCAGTTCCGACACACTAAGTGGCTCAGTGGCAGAGCACTTTAATTATACGCAGAATGCTTAAGTTAAACTCCTGTTGGGACCGCAATATTAATACAATTTTAAGCATTTATTAGCAGACTGCAGGTACTTTGACCGTCTATCAATCAATTTTTATATCTGTCTAGCCATTTACTTTAGAATACTCTCATGAGTACCTCTTAACTCGGAGTAAACCAAAACTATATAGTAAGGGAGGATAAGATGATTTCACAAATAGGACTCACTAGTCATGACATGAAAATTGCCACAGTAGCGTCGCGCATGTCCTCAAACACTTTCCGCCAGGCAGCGGCACACATCTGCGGCCGCGTATATTTCACTGTGGCACACATCTGCGGCCACAGATGATTGACACCTTATATCTGTATACGCAAGAAGTGCGACAAAATACATGATTATTTTAACGCATCATTGTTAAGAAAAAACTCACAGTGGCAGCATAGAACCAGTGAGGGCAAGAAATGAATGTCAAGTCCTTGCA